>VXBR01012172.1:252108-263874 GCA_013400215.1 Cisticola juncidis | reverse complement strand
CCCCAAAAAAAAAAAAAAGGGAACAGAATGTGGTGTTTGCACTGAAATACATTCCTGGGTGGAATAGAAGAAAGGAGAAGGAAAGATGTGATATTTGCCACAAAAAACATGCTGTGGGCTTTGTGGTACTGTGGCAAAGTTTGCTCCTGCTGAGTCTACTAAAAGACCCAAATCTTGTATCCGCATTTCCCTGATTCCTACCACATATTTCTCTGTGCCTCCTTCCAAGAAGTGACAGAAAAAGCCAGATCTTTTGGAGTAATGTAATACACTCTTTCCTCCTCAGTTGCCTCTGTCTCCCCTCGCTGCTCCCAGAAAGGGAGGGACTATTACTGACCAGGGCACTGTGGGGCTTTCTCACACCACTTCCAACGCATTCCTTGCCTCCGGTCACCCAGGAAGAATCTGCTGTGTTTGATTTCTGTCTCAGGTCACTTGTCTCACAGCTACGTGCCAGGTCAGTGGCAGGGAGTTGTCCTGCATGGCAGAGCTTTGCCATACAGGCTGGTGGGTCAAGTTTCACACGCTCAAAAGGAGTTAGTGCAAAGAGAGACAGTGTGTGTTTCAGTGCCAGTAATGAATAAACTATCACGTCAACTACACGGCATGAACATCTTTATCCAGCTGTGTTTATAAATTATTTTCATTAATTACGGTTGTTCCTATCACTTGATGCAAACAAGGACTTTTTTTTCAAGTGGCCGTTTTATTAGTCCATTATTCTTCTGAAGAATATCTGCCCTCCTCTCCCTGCCTTTAACTGGCCAGAGATACATCACTTTCAAAAATGAATCTCAAAACGCAGCCCCGCAAACTACTGCTCTTTGGATCATCACTTATGAAAGAAGACAACAAGAAACCTTTTTCTTCTGTCCACCATGAATTAAAATAAAATTGCTTATAATCTATCTTTTAAAACCCTATGGTCAAATTTATGCCTGGCATCACAGTGCAGGAAACAGCATAATTGCACAGTGGATGAACTCAGTCTCAAGAGTTTAGTTGTGCTTTGAAAGCTTTTTGATGTATTGTTGTACTTTATTTAGCTTTCTAATTTTTTTGGTATGTTTGTTTTGCTTTTTTGATACTAAGGCTGTTCAGGAGCTGTGTTAGTAGCCTGAACTTTCTAATACTGACTCTAACTGGAGCAGAACTCTAATAAAGCTAAAGGCATTTTAGCCTTTGTGTCAAAGATTACAGTGCAAAAAAACAGCAAAAAAGGGAAAAAGGGTTATTTTTCAGATATGCATTTTGAGAGACTGGAAATATTTCTGCAGTTTTTGACTACAGAGAAGCTTTTTGAATTCAGACAAATGCATCTCACACAATTCATTTCAGGGCTGATTCATTTTATCTGTGTGTCTCCTGTGCCAAGTGGAAACATTAGGCCTCTTTAAAAAATGATGGGGGATAATAAATGCTCCAGGCATTTGTTTTGCTGAAATGAAGTAATGGCAGGGAAGCATATGGTGAAATATATTTTTAATTACTTTTCAACAATGTTAAATGTTTTTTCCTTATTTTCATATTTAATGTTCTTGATCAAGCTTGCTAAATAGGCAGCTCTTATGGATCTCACCACTTTGTGCAATAACACATGACTAATTTTATGGGCAGTACTGTATATCCCTGTGTATCAGCACTGTATTAGCTGTAGAACTTTGTTTATGATGCTTTGTGCCATCCAAGGAAGCTGGGATTGTGTGGGGGCCGGTTTGTTGCTGGTTCATTTTCTCCTCTCTAAGCCCACAGCTCTCAATACCTTTGCTGAGAGGCTGTTTTTCCTAATATTTTTGTTTGTCCATGCAGAGCAGGAAATATGATTCTCTTCCTTTAGACTAAACAAAAGGATATCCACCTAAGACTGAGAGGAGACACCAGTCCTCCTTTGAACAACTTCACTTCTAAATCATTGTTCCATCCCCTTCCTTCATCTCCCTCCCTGCAGCACAGGTTCCACACTAAAGCAAAGTGAACAAAGGACACCTGTTCCCAGCCCTGCTAAAGAGAGAAAAGCTGCTAGTGCCTAAAGGCTAAAGCTGAGCCGAAAGTATTATGGCTACAGGTGGTGTCTAGGCTGTAGATATACCTGCACAAGGGAAACATGAGCCTATTGCACAGTCCCAATAAATAACAACTGAAAAGTAAGTGACATCACAGGAGGGTGGCAGGGGGAAACCAAGGCACAACTGTCACCGCTTGTCTGCACATATGTCGCCTTTTTGGGATCCACACAAAGGTTCTGTCAATACAAAATATAAAGACAAAGTAAGAAAGCCTGGCAATTTGCTGTCAACACTTACAGCAGGCAACCACATTCTCCCCTCACTTGTTACAGAGCTGGCACAAATTCTTTTTCTGAAGGTGTCACGGTCATCACTGGTATGAGCAGAGGAATGCTTCTTGTAGCACTCCCTGGAGATCAACAGTCCCAGGCTATTTCAGACCAATGAGTCCTTTCCAGAGGTGAGAACTCCTCACAGAGACTTCTCTGTAACCATCACCCTCTTTTTCTGCTTGAGTGGCTTTTCTTCCTGCAGCCGTGGCAGTGTGGCAGAAAGGAGTTGGGATGGCTCTCTCACATGTCCAGCACTTCCTTTCTCACTGCTAGTGATTCAGGGGATTAAAGCAGCAGGATATAAAGCAACAGATGGGGATTTCATTCATTCTCTGTGCTTTGAAAACTGACTCTGAGGAATATATCCATTGTTATTATTATGGCCTTCAGTATGCTGCATGCAGATTTCAGTTTGAGGTGGGAGGGGGATGTCTGTGGTTCTGAGGCAGAGGCTACCATTGTGGAGAGAAACAACGTGCTGATAGCTTATCCACATTATTGAAGCAAAAAAAACCAGCTTGTAGCAGGTCAGAGCACTGAACATGTAAAAGATACTTACTTTTCTTCATCCCTTCCCCTTCACACTGGGATCCAGGGCAGAGGAGCAGAAGCAGATGGGGTGGGAGTAGGAGAAGTGAAGCCCAAGAATTTCTCTTGTGATGAGTTGCTGACATCTCAGACCTGCCCCCGGTACTGGGAAAAAAGCCAACAAGCAAACAGAAAAGAGAAGCAAGAGGTTGCCTGAGGGAGGAGCAAGGCCATGGCAGGCAGTGTCCTGTCTCCCACGCTGCCTGAAGCTGTGGAGGAGGAACCAGCCTGCTCTGGGACTGCTGGGGCAACTTTTGGGACACACTGCTGGGGCAGAAGAGGAACCACAGCCTTTCACACTCAGAAAGGTTGAAATCAGTGGACCAAACTTATGTGGGTGGTCTCTAATAGAGAGGAGAGAATTTCCCATAATTCTTTCTCTTCCCAGGTTGCTTGCCACAGGGCTCCCCGGGCAAACCCTGAGCTTCAGCCTCAAAATATGGAATGAAAGAAACAGCCTCCAGAAACAGTATCATTCTTGTTTTAACAGGTACTAAAGGGAAAGATGAGTTCCAGGGAGGCTTTTGCTTCTGGGACTCATAACTTGGGAGTGCTGTGAAGCCTTGAGAAACGGATGTGGGGGACAAGATTATCTTTTCCAGAGTCTTTGCTTTTAATCTCCACATGTGAAGAATTGGGTCAGTTGTGCATGGCCAGAGACAGCAGTTCCCCTTGCACTGTAGCTTGCATACTGGAGATAACACTTTCTATAAATTAAGACAGCCTGTAAAAAAATAACAAAAATTGTGAAGTTCAGCTTGCCAGGAAACTGTTATCATGCATGTGTATTTTTTTAGGAAAAAAAAGTAATATCCACATCCCTATTTGTCAATCTCCTAAAACCCCTGACAGGGATGTGAACGTTGTTCAAGAGCTATTACATGTCATGATAATTTGTTCCTTTTGAAGAGTATGATGCCTAAGTAGTTTTTGACGATTACATTTCCTTGGTCTGTATTTATTTGAAAGGCATTTTTCAGACCTGATAATTGTTTCCAAACAGTATGCATGAATGATTAGTGGTGCTTTCAGTCATGCAGTTTGATATCTTTTCCCTTTAGATGTTAGTCTAGGTGTGAAGACTATGCCCTCTGCATTAAGAGCATATCTTGATTGTTGCAGCAGCTGAAATATTTGCAATGATTTAAAGGTAGAACCAGTCACTTCCCATAGAATCATAAAATCATAAAATGGTTTGAATTGGAAGGGATCTTAAAGATCATCTAGTTCCAGACCCCCTGCCATAGGCAGGGACACTTTCCACTAGAGGTGCTCAGAGGTCCATCCAACCTGGCCTTGAACCCTTCCAGGCATGGAACATTCACAATTTCTCTATAAGGTCTCACAGCAATCTTTTTTCCAGGCTGAATAGCCCCAGCACTCTCGGCCCATTTTTACAGGAGAGGTGTTCCTGTCCTCTGACCATATTCATGGCCCTCCTCTGGACTTGTTCCAACATGTCCACATCCTTCTTTCATAGGGGATCCCAGAGCTGGACACAGCTCTACAGGTGGGGTCTCACAAGAGCCGGGTACAAGGACAGAATTGTCTCCCTTGACCTAGTGGTCACACTGTGCACTTTCATGTACCTTAGATATTCTTGAGTCTGATCTTTTCCTACAGCTGAAAGTTCTTCATTCTCTCTGTTCCTGCCTTTGTCTTCTCAACTTGGGCAGTGTAGCTGGAGTACTTGCCAGTGAAGACTGAGGCAAAAAAATCATAAAGTACCTCAGACTTCTGCATATTCCAGGTAACCAGGTCTCCCATTTCCTTCTAGAGACAAGCAGCATTTTCCCTAATCTTTCTTTTACCACTGGCATATCTGTAGAAGGTTTTATTTTTGCCCATGGCATTCATAGTCAGATTTAATTCTGTCATGGCTTTACCTTTCCTAACAGGATCTTTGGTAGCTCAGGCAATTCCATTGTGTTCCTCTTAGGCTTCTTGTTCTGGTTTCCACCCTCTGTAAATTTTCTTTTTGTGTTTGAGTTTGTCCAGGAGCTCCTTGTTCATCCACAGAGGCTTCCTGGTGATTTTGCCTGACTTCCTCTTTGTTTGGATTAATTGCTCTTGAGTTTGGAAGAGATGATTCTTTAGTATTAATCAGCTTTCTGGGGTCCCTCTTTCCTCCAGGGATTTATTCCCTAGTACCTTACCAAGCAAGTCCCTGAAGAGGCCCAAGTCTGCTTTTCTGAAGTCCAGGGTAGGGAGCTTGCTGTGAGCCCTCCTCATTGCTGTAGGGGTCTCAAATGCCACCAGTTCATGGTCACTGCAACCAAGGCTACCATTGAGCTTCACCTTCCCCACCAGCCCCTCTCCTTGTTGGTAAGAACAAGGTCCAGCACAACACCTCTCCTCTCTGGTCCCTCTGTCACTTAGAGAAGGAAGTTACCAGCACTGCATTCCAAGAACCTCCTGGATTGACTGACCTGCTCTGTTGACCCTCCAACAGAAGATCCCCCTTAGGACCAGGGCCTGTGAATGTGAGGATGCTTTTATCTGTCTTATCTAACACACTTATTGAGTGTCTGAGAGCACCTCAGGCACACAATCTTCCTGGCTGGCAGCTGTAGTAGATGCCCAGTATAAAGTCACCTGCCCCTGCCCTCCCTTTGATCCTGACCCAGAAGTTCTGTGTTGTCTCCTCATCCATCCCAAGGCAATGCTCTGTGCACTCCAGCGATCCCTGGTGTGGAGGGTGACACTCCTTTGTAATTTCCCCTGCCTGTCCTTCCTGGAGGACCTGCATCCTTCCCTCCCAACATCCCACTACTTCTCTGTGATCACAGCCCTGCAGCTGTGAAGAGTAAAATCAGTCAGAGCTCTGGGTTATCAAATCCTCCAAATACTTTACACAAGCTAAGGATGTGGTGTTGAGCAGCAGAGTGCTGTGTGAGCCACTGCTGTGTGAGTAAATGCCAATGCTTCAAACACAAGATTTCCTGTTTTGAGCTTCAGTCTATCACCTACATGTGACATAGCCCTTCTTTGCAGTCACTATACTACAGACTCTAAATTGCCTTCTTATTTTTCAAATTCAAAAGGAAGTCTGTTTAGTTGTTCAATGCTTCTCTAAAGAATCAAGGCATTTTACACTAGGCTCATCAGAATAAATGTTTATGCTCGTCATCTGCCTTTGAAAAGATGGTTCTTCATCATACAGTAAAGAAAATATTTTGTGAGTACTGCAATTTGTTTGCATGCTAAGTGACAAGCAGCATTTGAGTTTGGATAAAATAGGTGTATTTTCATGTATTTTCACTGTCAATTTTTGTTTTGTTTTAATACTCCATTATTAGTGTCTTTTACCATTTGACAACAACAAAGGAACAACTTTTCTTGAGAGAAGACATTTAGATTCCCTTTATCTACTTCAAACAATAATTAAACACCCAGTGAATTGTCAAAGCTGAAAACACATTGTGTTTTATTAGAACATAATGTATAATGAAGTCTGTATATCTCCTATATTCTGATGAATTTTAGACTTGCATCTATTTGGGAAAAAGAGTAGGAAACAGTTGCTGCACAAGTTGTGTTTCAAAAGAGATATGATTGGGTAGAGAGACTGATTTTTAAATGTGCAACAACCATAAGATGCATGTGAAATCAATGCCAACTCATTTTATCTTTGTCACCGCTAGAAGCAGTGTATCTGATAGCTTTTATAGTATTTGCTAGTTTTTTGACCAGGGTTTTCATCTCTGCTGATCCTTCTCCTGGATCCATTCTTTCCTATTTGATTTGACACCTCTTTCCAAATGAAATATGCCTTCAATTCTTTGGTTCTTGAGTGGCTTCTCTTTTCTTTTTGCCTTTTTTTATTATTTATGTCTGCCAATTATAATAAAACTCATATGACAGGCTTCATGAAATTTGGATGCACATGTTTGGGAACAAGGGGACAGGGTTTCTTCACTTGTTGCTGGGATATTTAAATAATGGGCAAGTGTCATTTGAGCAAATGTTCTCTGAAATGCAGAAAAGGTCTCATGCCTCCTCTTCTAGTTGGTGACAATGTGTCTTGAAATTTACCTGATGCCTCCGTTCTTCTACATGTCAACTTGTGTCTGCAAAGTTGGAGGGAGGAAGCACGTTCTGCAATTTTACCACAGAGGACAAAAGAACAAATGTCTCAAATCACAGAAGTACTGAGAGGCCACCGTTATGCATGGAGATGAGGAATGGCACAGCTGGAGTCATGCATACAGTTTTGGAGGGCACTAAAGTGTTTATCTGGGGTTGGTGTGAGGGTGGAGGTAAGCACTGATGTGACATTTTTATTACTCTAGTAAATCTATTCCTAGTCCTTTAGCCTTCTCCTTCCTTTGAAGAAACTAAATATCCTTCAAAGGACACTGTTCATCTATTTAAAATGAATTGTAAATCCTTTCCTGAATTTGGGTTTGCATCAGAAATGGGCTACGAGAAGAAATTAACCGGCTCTGTGAGAAAAACCACACAGAGTCTGTATAACATGTAACCCCTTAAAATTAGTTACTGTCTTCTTTAAAAAACAGTAACAGTGTATGAGTTGTCATCTTGATGTTCTTAGACTGTCAGTTTGGCTCGAACTAAGCTACCATTTAAGGCCAGTTTGCACAGGGGGTAAGAGGGTTATAAAATAATCAACACTAGCTGCTTTCATCTATCCTTTTCCAGAGAATTATTTTCTATTTAATTATTACTGATCTTTATCAGCAATTTTCTTGTGCATATTTTAATTTTTTTTTAAAAATATTTCTTTGTTCTGTCAAATTTGCTTGCTAAAGATGCTGTTTAATTTCAAGGGCCACACTGGAAAAATGTCTTTGACTGCAGATGAGGACTCCAAGTCATAGATGCTTTTATAGTCAGCTAAAAAGGAACAAATGCACACCTCTAGAACTGCAAATTTCAATACCTCTTCTGACAGTACATGCAAGAGAGTATAATTTTTTTAAAGCATAATAGTATTTCTAAAATCAAAGATCTTACTTTCAAGATATCTTATTTTCTGTTCCAAATAATCTTCAATCCACAGTATAACTTTGTCATCCATAAAAACCTCTGAAATTAAAAAAAACATTATATGATCCTAGCATCTATTATGCATCTTTTTATTTGTTGAAGGCTTGCTGTCTGCTTGTTTCCAAGGAATGAAAATTGCTTATTATGCCTGATAGTGAAAGAGAATGTTGTCATCTATAATTCTTAGTTTTGGATACTTACTGTACTCTTCTATTATGAAAGGTTGGTAGAAAAAGGGTTCAGTGAAAGAAGCAGCTCTTAAAAATTTTCTTAAATAAAAGAGAGATTTGTTTGCAAGTGAGATTTATATGTCTTTGACAGCAAAAGATATTGGAACAAGTTTGTTAATTGACAGATTGTAACCTGAATATGAATGCTATTTACTGAATACAATTCATGGGTATTAAAGTTATTTTTTCAATGATCATGGAAGTGTACTTCTATATATACACCTAAGTATATAAGTGTACCCACTTGTCTATGTATGAGTGTGTAGGTGTATTGTACGTGCCCTTATTGCTTTTTTTAACACAGAGATTTTGCAGTATCTAGACATTTTTTCTAGAGTGCTCCTGTTTTAGTTCCCTGATTAAACTCTTGTAAGCTAATCTTTATAGCATAAGAAGGTTTGCTTTAACACCCTCTGCCTAAATATGACAGTTCTGTAAACAGCAGCTGTATGTGGTCAGTCACGAGATCTAGAAATCAAAACTATATGGGCCGTAGTCACAGCTCATGAGACAAACGTTGATGTGCTGGAAATTGTCTGCCAGACAGCCTGGATTTGATAAGCTGCACTAGACTATATGTCACACTTTCTACAGCAGTAGCATTTCACACACACGCACAAGTGTATACAGAATAAAAAAAAAAAAAAAAAAGAAAAAAGAAAACAAAGAAAAAAGAAAAAAAAAAAAGGAAAAAAAGAAGAACAAAAAAGGAAACTACTCCAAACTCTATGATTAAAATTAGATTAAAATTATTCAACTAGAAGGACGTACTTAGGAACATATTTTTCAAACGTTTGTGCCTAAAGGGCTAGAAAACCAGTTTAGACCTAACCCCCCGTGAACATCAGGTATTCAGAGTGGTTAGCTCTTTCCGCAGTTGCAGAAGTGAGCTTTAAAGATGTGACTGCAGTCAGCCAGCAACAATTTATGCCTACGTGGAAGAAAAAAGCTCAGCACTGGAACAGTGAACCCAAAAAATTATGAGAAGAAGAAAAGGAGAGATTTTCTAATAAGGAAAATAATAGTGAAAAAAGGTATTTGTATTGGTATCTGCAATAAGTATGGGAGTTCATAAAAAAGTCTCCTCCCGATATCAGTCATGGATTTTTCATCTAAGCCAAGATAGCTTTCATCCATCTCACTGACATGTCCTGCCAGGCTCAGCCTAACTCAGCCTCTGTTTTGGATATCATTGCAGGGATGTCAGACTTGAGAAAGAAGGCTTCAAAATGGTTGCAGATAATTTCTAAACACACACACGTGCAAATCCCCCATGGTTAGCAGGTATAACATGTCCCTGCAAGCACACAGGCACAGCTGGAAACCAGCTTTTGACTTCTGTCTATGCTTAATTAAAATTATGCTAATTTTAACACAAGATTACAATTTTGTAGAACAAAACAAATAAATGTGTGTTCAACAATGCTTCTTTATTCATCTATCCATTCTCTTCACTTTCTGAAGGTGAAAGGTCTGAAGGACAATAAAGGAAAAGTGAAACTGTCCCTGGCAATTCTTCAAACATTTTTGTAGGGCTTTCAATTTGAAAAACACCGATGCTTTTCTGGGATATTCAAATCCCTTTTTTTTTTTTCCAAATTCCAGCCTAGGCAAGGTGAAAATCCCCAAACCCTCAACCACATTGCAGCTCCTGCTGTATTCAATATCTTTGCATGCAATACTGAGCTTTCAAAACCTTTTAGCTGTTCTTTCCATAGTTATGGAGATCCTAATTGATTGCTTTTGTGGTGTGCAGGAATCCTGTTGCTCTGTGAAGAGCTAGAATGAAGATCCCCTGGTACAGAACTTTTGGGTCTCCATCTAATTAGGCTGTACACTGCTAGGAAGTAGGCATCATGCTGTGCTTGCTTGTTTGCATCAAGTCAGACACACTCCAGCACAGCTCAGGTGTTTTGTAAAATGCAGATATAAACCATTTTTTCCCTGAGATGCAGGTTGTTGAGGGTGGAGAATGAGACAAATGTTATGGTCTCATAATTCACCAATCTAAGAGAAACAAAGGAAGATTTATGTTTCAGCATTTAAAATGTCATAAGTTCTAAAATTTTGATACCTTTTTATTTACAATGTCCCTATTGTTTTATTTGGGAATTAGACAGGAGGAATCTTCTTTTTATTGTGGCCACGGCTGTGAAATTGATCTTCAGGGGGAGGTAATCTTGGCAGAATTTGCAACAACAGAATGTATATTCCCTTTCTGAAGCTATTTGATGTTATGAAAACTGGATGCTGTACCTGTGATGATAGGAAAGTCTATAATTTCAAGATAGTCCCAGCTCAGCCATTGTGTTTTCAGCCTGCAGTCTGTGCTCAGAACTGGAGTCTACAAATGGAAAGTAAGCTGTAAAACAACTGGAAATTCTGGAATAAAAAACATTAACTTCATCCTTCTCTATATATTTGACTATTTTGTAGTACTACCAGCTTACAGTTGCTGTCAGCTCTTTTGCTGGATATGTGCATTCCAGAGCTCTTTTCTTGTGTTACATTTTTGTTTTCCTAAAATGATAACATGGTGCTGGGACCGAGGAAGGTCAAGAAATACAACCCTTTGTAGTTTGTGCACACACACACACAAAATTAGCCCACACCCACACAGACTGCAAGCCCGACATGCCTTTATTGGAATTTGAATTCTTGGATGCAAAAGCCATCTATCTCTGTGCTGTCAGCTGGGCTCCAACACTGGTCAGTGGTTTTCCCAGGTGACACACCTTTGTCAGGACCTCTTCAGAGCCCTGCTGTGGCTCCATGGCTGCAGGGAGCATCTGCAAGTCCCTAGTTTGGCTGAGAGCTGCAAAGCAGGTGATCCTCTGGTTCTGTTCCTCATGGGCCTGACAGTTTCACCTGTTGTCTGGGTGCTGACACCTTGGAAATACCGACAGACTTGGTCTTTAGCCTCACAGATGTTGTGAATCCCACCTCAAATCCTTCCCCTATTCAGGGGATTTTCCCCAGACTCCAGGAGAGAGGAGGATTTATTATGATTAGGGATGCTCTACTACAGTTTATGCCATTTAGTTGCCTTCAACAAAGGACAGAAGGGAGGGGAAGGAATCCTAATGCTGTGACCTGGAAGAATTATTTCAGAAGGAGAGGGTGGAAATTTGGCTAAATCATAATTTTTGAGGGTAGCAAGGAAATGATCCCAATACCATCAACTGTCCCAACCTGCTTGATCTGAGCTGTTGGGGTCCAGGTCAGTAGGTCATCCTTGACTACAAAAGAGGATCATTTCTACCTTAATGAGGCAAAGATGGCTTATTTCCGTCTGACAGATGGCAGTGGATATGAGTCATGCATCTGTCTGGGATGTATTTTTCTGAACAAAGTAATTTGACCAGCAGTTTCCAGTAGCCCCATGTTCTTCCCTATGACTCCAAAGTTTGCACGTGCTTTATAGGCTCTGAGCATTTACTATTATATAATGTTTGGGAGGAAGGAAATAAAACATAGTGCTAAAAATATGTTTATTTATATTTGGGAGCACCACATTGTTTCAAATCACAAAAACACAAATGTGGAACCTGCTTAAAGTTCTTGTATTGGTATTTTGGTATTTTTTTGTCTTTTTTTTTT
>VXBR01012172.1:219188-252097 GCA_013400215.1 Cisticola juncidis | reverse complement strand
TTTTTTTTTTTTTTTTTTTTGGCAGTACTTCAACTTGCATTGAGAAAGGAAGCAGAGGATGCTCAAACTGTTTGTATATTTATGGAGCTTATCTGACTTTTAACAAGTTATTCTGAGACTGTTGGACTTTTTGCTAACAATTTTGTATCTTCTAATTATTCAGGAGCTCTAATTGGGATCTTTGCTGCAGTGATCCTGCAGTGTGGATTACATGGAGTCTGATAAAGGGAGCTCTCATGTTGGAAGCAGTGTCTCGGATCTGCCGGAGCATGCAGAGAGTTTCTCTCTGCTGCCAGTTTATGAGAAACTTGTAGAAAATTATCTTTGCACATTCTACCTTTCTTCACAGTTGAGGTGAGCCACGGGATT
The DNA here is from genome assembly GCA_013400215.1 of Cisticola juncidis. NCBI lineage: Eukaryota > Metazoa > Chordata > Aves > Passeriformes > Cisticolidae > Cisticola > Cisticola juncidis. The sequence continues at coordinate 251,728 of VXBR01012172.1, read as the reverse complement.
CAAATGTGTGTGTACACACTGGTACACAGTGGAACTGCTCAAGCCTTGCTTCCAGAGGGAGTCGGGCAGGAATGATATGATGACTCTGGGGCTGCAAGGATTTTCGGTTCTGAGATATTGCAAGCTAACAGGTTCAGAAGCAGGGTCTGTCTCCAATTTGATTTTAGAAGCTGATTCTTCTTTTGATTTTAAGAGCTTCTTGCTGAAGAAAGTAATGGATTTTTAAGTGAAAAACCAACTTGCTCAAAGTATTTTTTTTAAGTATTAGGTATTTTTTTTTCCCTTTTAGCATCTCTGAAAATCACCAAGCAGAAAGTTTTCCTGAGAATGCAGGATTAGTCTGGGATATGACATTAACTATTTCTTCCTTAAAAAAAGTTTGAGCACTATCAAAGCGAAACACCTTGTGTTCTTCAACTTCTGCTGTAAGTGGACTGAGTTTTCCTTGAGCTTAGTAGGTTAAGTGAAATAGAAACTAGAAGGAGGAACAAATCAACAATCTTTACCATATAACAGATTATTTTGATACAGATCTAACTGAAGACAGAATATGAATTAGGTTTCTATGTACATCCTTGAGAAGGTAATTTCAAAATATTTGTAACCAAATTTCTAAGGCAGTACAGGTTACATGGCTGCAGTTTGTATTAGTGTTCTCTCAAACCTTCAAACCTGCTAGTAATTTCAACCAGATTTGACTGCAAAGTAAAAAATCTGAAGGATAATAGAGCATATAGCAGGAATTACTCCATTTTACAAAGGTAAGTATATCCTTGTGGGAAAGAAAAATTTCCTCCACACCTCTTTCCAGTCATAGACTGGCATGGTTGATGAGTGAGGTGCTTTTAAATAGCAACTCCCCTCCCATTTTTGGAGTCTCTCTTGCTGGAGACCTTCCAAACCCACCCAGATGCATTCCTGTGTAACCTGCTCTAGGTGACCCTGCCTTGGCAGGGTGATCAGACTAGATGAACTCCAGAGGTCCCTTCCAACCCCAGGTATTCTGTGATTTCACTGTTCTTCCTGGAGCTGTGAACTTTGCAGGATATCTTCCCACAGACATTTGAGTCTAAGCACCTGAGTTGACAGGAGTTTCACTCCAGCTGGAATAATGCTGCAGATGTAACAAAGAGCAAAAGAAGTTTCTGAAGTACATTTGATGCTTTTTGCATTTAAAAGATGACCATCAGGTTTATCATCAAAAGCCAATTACTTGTGGAGAAAATGCTGTGAAAGAAGAGAAATGGATTGTTGTTTACAGGGATCCACCTGTTTTCTGGACAGACTTTGGTACATGAAGAAGCATGGTCTAGGGACAGTTCTGTTACACTAGATGCTGTACCAAGGCCAGGTGCAAGCTCAGTTGTTTAAGGCATGTATATATATAAATAACCCCTCTGTCTTAGATCTGGCTAAGCTGCCTGGCTAGACATTGGCCAGACACTAGAATATGTGTGCCTTAAGCTTGAAATCTGAACAAAATCTATATAGTCCTAGGATTAACTTTAGTCCTTGAGATATGTCCCTACTTCAGATTACCCTTTGCCAATTTTTATCTAGCATGAACATGCTGAGCTGCAACTCATTTCTCAGGTGCATGTGGTGCTGTAAACAAATTATCTTTATTCTCTGCTAAATAGAGCAAGAAAATCTTCAAACCTGCCTAAAATAACAACTCCTCTTTATATTCCCAGTGTGAGTTTCTCTTCATTCTGTGACAACCTAAGCTGCTTCTGCAGCTCATGTGTTAACTCCTGTTTGGCTTGTCCACAGGGATCTTTCTTTACTTCCGTCACTATCTCCGTGCCTTTTTTTGTTGTTGTTGTTTGTTTGTTTTTTTCCCCATGTTCCATCTTTTTATTTTGCCTGTGGTAACGCCTCCTGGCTCCAAACTCTCTTTCTATGGAGTGGTGAGCCTCTTAAACTTCAGTTTCTTCTATCCCAAGTGTTTTCATCTCAGCAGATAACCATTAAGATTTAATTACTGACTGCTGCCTAAGTTCTGGATAGGTTGTAATGCAGACCTTGGTCAGCAGTACGTGTGCATAGGGATATCCCAAAATACACTTCTCTTCTCAGTAACAGCTTCATAATATCAGCCAGAGATAATAGATTGTGCACAGACTTTCCTCTGCCTAGAATCTAAACCAGCACATCCTTGATGCCCTACGATGCTGCTATACAAACACACTGATTTTCTTCTTCCTCTAGCTCATTTGCTCAGCACTCAAGCACCAATTTAGAGTGATGGATCTGGTTTTAATCCAGATGGCTTGATGTAGTGGTTTCTCTCCCTCTCACTAACTCCCTCTTTCCTCTCCTTACCCTGCTATTTCTCTGCAATTTTTTGGTTCTCTTACAGCCTTTGGTAGGCAGGTATTTTGCTTTCTCCTTTACGGGATATCTGACATCTGTGCTGCCATTGTCTGCTGAGTCTTTCAGGTCATTCCCAGAGATGTGGTTTTAAAGGCAGCTCTGCATTAGAGAGGCACAGATTGTCTCATGATGTGGCATCACTCCTACAGGTAGCAGGTATTTTTCTGGCAGCTTGTCTTAAGCTTAGAGTGGAATAGCATAATTGATAAGGGCTAAAGATGTCTGCAATAAGTTGGCACAGCTCTGTGAAGAAACTTATGCAGCATTTGTTTGTCTCCAGCTCTGCTCAGTATTATAATCATGATATTGGTAATCTACTGGGCACTTCTGAGAATTAAGGGAAAAAATACAGCAAAACTGCTCATACTCTCAAGATGTATGTGTGAAGATAATGAATATTATTATCCTCTCTTTAAAAACTGAGAGGCTGTGCATAAATGATTTACTTAGGGCCCCAAAGGAGCCTGTATTTGACTAGGGAGCTGAACTTTAATTGTACCTGACTTTAATCCTATGTTTTGACTGTACCTCCCTCATTACCTACCCATCCATTTTCATTAGTGCTCATATCCATCACCCTCATTAATAAATATGTGAGGGTGTTTTGTCATAGCTACTAAACAAGAAACTTAATCAAGACCAGGTCTAGAAATGTTTGCTTGTCTCAAACACATTGCCTAAAATTGCAGTCATTTACACTGAATGCCAGCTATGTTATGACATTAACCATGACTCAGTTAATGTCAGCCATTAACCTCAGGTTATGGTCACAGAATTACAAGTGACTGAAGTACTGTTTTTTTAGGTGACTAGTTCCTGCAGCTGGAAATTACTGTCCTCAGAGGAGACAATCCTGTGACAATTTCAGTCAGACAAAGTCAGCATGTCCGTGGTTCTGCCTTTATTGGCAGCTCCTGAAAGATGTTTCCAATCCTTTTCTTTCACTGGCACTGCACCAGTAAGTACTTAAGGATGGAACAGTTCAGAGAGAAAAATCCCCCCAAACTCTTTTTTTTTTTGTAACCCTATTGTTATTTTTAAAGGGCTACTTTGACTCTCTGAACTGGCTTATTCTCCAGTCATTCAAGAAGCAGTGCTGGTACATCAGAAAATACAAGATCATTGTCTGCTCTGGTTTATGTTGTTCAGCAACCTCAGCTGAAAGTCTGGTGATTGCCCACAAGGGCTGGGAAGGTTCCAAGTCCTTGTCTTGCAAAATAAGAACAACTAACTTGAACACCACTGAAAACTAGCTAGAAGTGGACAAATGATCAGTGTGTGTCTGACATGGAGAGCATGAACTTCTCTTAACTGGCTTACTTGATGATGTGAAATTATCCTACCCTACCTTCAGAACTCTTGTTGGACTTGGGAACTGTGTAATGACTGGAAAGGTTACAAACCCAGTTACCAGCTCCAGCTGACGTTACTGCCTGAGATCGTCAAGGGATATTTTTGCTTGGTGATTGAAGTTTAAAACAGAAATATATTATAAGTTAAATTGCTTCCCTTGGCTATGAGTAGAGCTGCTCTCAGGAGTGGACCTACTACTTGCTCTGCTGCCCCTGTAACAATCTTTGCAGGAGAGGCAGGGGATAGAGGCTGGGGAAATAACTTCCTCAGCTTACTTGAGAAGGAATCATGTACCAGAGTCCTTGCCAATGGTTTAACTCAACTGCCACTTGCAGCTACTGCTGGAGAAGGAAGTCTCACCTGTGGGGGGCTGTATCTATGAAGGATTATTTCAGTAGCTCTGAAATCTTGAAAATACAGAGGACAAAGTGAATGATTTTTTATTTGCTGCACAATATAATTTCAAGTTCGACTGGAATAGTTTATGAGTTTAGATCAAGTTTAGTTAGAGGTTTGGCAGGAAAAAAAAGAGAAAATAATGTTTACTTTTAATTTAAAAGACTTTGCTCTATCTCTTCAGAAGCTTTTATTAATCCAGCTGTCTTTGCTTATATATTGCTGCCCTAACCTTCTACCTAGGTGTATTACAGAGTTAGTTTATGAGTTCTTGTTGCAGCTGATCTATTTTGAATAACTAATGAAATACTAATTTGAACAGAAGTACCTTAATCATCAGTTGATAAATTCAGTCAGTCTTCCTTCAGTTCATTTCTGTGATTAAGGACTAAGCTGGGTTAGGGACTAAAGAACTTTCATACCTGCATACCTTCATTCAGCCTTAAATGAAGGTTCTCACAGCAGCTCTCACAGAAGCTCTCACAGCAGGCGATCTAAGAAGGGACTCGCTGACCTTAATAACTCCTCTTTATCTTGTCCCTCACACCAAAACCAAGGTTAAACCAAACCAAGCCAAAATAAAACAAAACAAGCAGATAAAACCAGTGATTTATTGGAGCTGCCTTGATAGCTGGATGAGGGGCTCTATAACAGTTAGAAAAGTACCACAGCTTGTGGGTAGAGGAGAGGACTGCACAGACAAGAGCAAGGCTTCAGCAGATGTAACTTAGACCTGCTGCATCTGTTGAGGCTGTTGGGAAACAGGACATCAGGGAACAACAGGGCCAGATGCCCCAGCAGAGGTGGAGAGCTGCATGTGGGTGACAGTGGGGCCAGCATGGCAGTGCCCTCACACACACAGGGGGCAGTCCCATGGGACCACAGCAAGAAGAGCAGAACAGGTCCAGTCATAGTGCCAGGGTCAGCCCCAGTCCAGATCACTCTGTGGGTCCATAGGACTGGGACAATCTGGAAATAAATCAGGGTCAGGATCAGCAAGGTACGTGGCCAGTGCAGACACATGGACAAGCAGTTCAGGCAAAGACCTGAGTGCAAATGCAGCTCTGGAGTAAAAAGGGAGGAGGAGGAGCAGCAGTTCATCCTGTATGCCAGCCCTCTCACAGTGTCCTGGTCCCTGGTCCCAGGGTGGCTGTGCCAGGTCAGCACTGGCTTTGAGGGCAGGCAGGGAGTCACGGGTGAGAGGAACTTGCAGAGCCAGATGGCACCCACAGGACCAAGCAGTGGATGCCAAAAATGAGCCCTTAGACTCTTGGTGTAGGACATGTTTACGTTACTCAGCTGAGCTCTCTTCCCTTGACCATTTCTGTCCTCTCCCACCTCTGTTGAACTTTTGCCTCAGCTCTGCTACTGCAGGGGTGCCAGGCTCTTAAGCAGCTTCCTGAAGCCTTGCTGGTTAAAAAAACCCCAAAAACCACAAANAAAAAAAACCAAACCCAAAACCACCAATAAAGCAAAGCAAAACAAAATAATCAAAGAAGCATAGGTGGGCATTTGCAATAGGTTGCTTCCTTCCTGTGCCTCCAGTGGTGTTTTCAAGTCCATGAAATGGATTGCAGTGCTTCAGGTCACTTTGCTCAAGCCACCTTCCATAATGTTACAGAGTAAATGCAGAAGACTAATAATAACATGGACTGATGATTCACAGAGGGATGTACTTTAGAGGGTACATAAAAACAAAGGTGCTTTCCAAGGGTTGTGCTGACGAAAAGATTAATTTGACACATAAATCTATTACATAACTTAAATGTGCTGCATTATCACTGCTAACCGTAAAGACAACAACTTTACTGTCTCAAGTTTTCTCTGTCACTGCACAGTAATTATCTGTCCTATCTCAAAGGTCACTGTATACTGTGGTTGTGTTTTCTAGCTGCTTAAGACTAATGTAATTATTAAATGCATTACAGCTGCATAGACTTTTCTAGCAGGAACTCCAGAAAAAAACAGAATCCAAACGTGATTATGGCCTCAATATCTATAAAACTAACAAAATACTATTTTAATCCCAAAAATCTGCCAGAGAGAAAGCTCTAGTTTTAGCTATGTCTTGTGGTCCTGAAAAGCTTTCTTCTTCCTCTTATCAAGGCTGCAGAATGCACACAGCAGTAGATATGCTTGACGTTATCTGTAGGAGGATAAAAGCCCACACAGCAGCTAGTCTGTGCTGGACAATTTTGAAGCTGTTGGGAACAGTTTCTGTCCTTTCAAAGTATTAACTGAATGCACATCAGGGGCTGTGGTACTGTCTGGTCTAATTTAATCACTGTAATGTGGAAGATAATCTTTCAGACTACCACACAGCGTGGGATTTGGGTCTGGCACCCTTCAGTTTTGAACATCGGTGCTCCAAGACAGCATCCCTTACAAAAATAGAAAGCAAATATAAAGAAAGAAACAGAGCTGATTATCATAAATTCAAGAACTAAAAATGAGCAGAAGGAAAAATAAGAAAAAAAAGAATTACATAGCTCAATATTAAAATGATTGTTGTTCAAGATTTTACCAGTGAAACTGAGATTTTTTTCTTTTTCTAGGGTCCTCATAACAGGGAAAGTATTGTTAAAAAGTTTCATGAAGTAGAATTAAGAATCTTATGATCTATCATTATTTTTTCTTCTTCCCCCAAACCCAAAAATCTGTAGTTACAGAGAATAAAACATTCACTGAAGAAACAAGTAAAGCTTTATTAGGTAACAAGTGCTGAATAATATATGTTAAATTCCAGTGTAGAAATTTGTGCTGTATTTTAATGTGCATAAAGCTTTTCACTTGTGGAGTGGCATTTAAAACCCCCATATTAATAAACAACTTTCCTGTCATGGAATGAGTATAATCACAGTCTAACATTTTTTATGTAGCTCACTTAACTGTGCATTCAGATGCCTGTTTGATAGATGGCTTAGAAATTATGTAGATGTTTCTGTTAGGCAATAAGATGCACTATAAGGGTCTTTTAAAGTTTCTTTGTTAAAGGAAACAGGTTTTTGTCGACCCACTGCCATAACTTACCTCCATTCAAAATGTTCAAGTTGTCAATACAATGCTTAGTTTGGATAAAAAATCCTAGTGAAAGTTTATGTCCTAAAAAGCTTTCCTGCAATGTCAGTTAGTCAAATAAAAGCTACACAGCTTCTCTGTTTCTTGCCAGTTGTCCATCACAACTGCAGTAAAACTTCCTCAATGGATAAGGACAGAAAAATGTATGAACTCCCAAAATCACAGAAATTTACAGTCGTAGAAACATGGAATGATTGGAGTTGGAAGGGACCTTAAAGATCCATCTCATTCCAATCCCACTGCCAAGGGCAGAGAAACTTTCCACTAGAAAGCTTCCAAACATCTAATCTAAACCTACTCCTGTTTCAGTTTAAAGGTGTTTCCCCTTGTCCTGTTACTCCATGCCCCTGTAAAAAGTCCCTCTCCAGTTCTCTTCTAGCCCTTTTAGCCTTTTCAGCTCTAAGGTCTCTCAGAGCCTTGNTGCAGGGGTGCCAGGCTCTTAAGCAGCTTCCTGAAGCCTTGCTGGTTAAAAAAACCCCAAAAACCACAAACCCAAAACAACAGGAAAGAGTTTCCCCAAATCTTTCAAATCTCCTCATGCAAATATATCTAATTGTTGGGAGGATTTTTGGGAACCTGGGCACTTAAATTGCCCTCACTGCTAAAGAAAACCTGGGATCAAGACAAAGCATCAGTCACAAGATAGGTTCTTTGTGGATTTTAGCCTCCTAATGTGATTTTAGCCTCTCTTCCTCACTTCATGTGTTTAATTTGAGAGTACATAACTTGTTCATGTTCTTCATCAAAGTGCCTACATCTACTTAGAAGAAAACTACCTCAACCCCTNTGCATAGACTTTTCTAGCAGGAACTCCAGAAAAAAACAGAATCCAAACGTGATTATGGCCTCAATATCTATAAAACTAACAAAATACTATTTTAATCCCAAAAATCTGCCAGAGAGAAAGCTCTAGTTTTAGCTATGTCTTGTGGTCCTGAAAAGCTTTCTTCTTCCTCTTATCAAGGCTGCAGAATGCACACAGCAGTAGATATGCTTGACGTTATCTGTAGGAGGATAAAAGCCCACACAGCAGCTAGTCTGTGCTGGACAATTTTGAAGCTGTTGGGAACAGTTTCTGTCCTTTCAAAGTATTAACTGAATGCACATCAGGGGCTGTGGTACTGTCTGGTCTAATTTAATCACTGTAATGTGGAAGATAATCTTTCAGACTACCACACAGCGTGGGATTTGGGTCTGGCACCCTTCAGTTTTGAACATCGGTGCTCCAAGACAGCATCCCTTACAAAAATAGAAAGCAAATATAAAGAAAGAAACAGAGCTGATTATCATAAATTCAAGAACTAAAAATGAGCAGAAGGAAAAATAAGAAAAAAAAGAATTACATAGCTCAATATTAAAATGATTGTTGTTCAAGATTTTACCAGTGAAACTGAGATTTTTTTCTTTTTCTAGGGTCCTCATAACAGGGAAAGTATTGTTAAAAAGTTTCATGAAGTAGAATTAAGAATCTTATGATCTATCATTATTTTTTCTTCTTCCCCCAAACCCAAAAATCTGTAGTTACAGAGAATAAAACATTCACTGAAGAAACAAGTAAAGCTTTATTAGGTAACAAGTGCTGAATAATATATGTTAAATTCCAGTGTAGAAATTTGTGCTGTATTTTAATGTGCATAAAGCTTTTCACTTGTGGAGTGGCATTTAAAACCCCCATATTAATAAACAACTTTCCTGTCATGGAATGAGTATAATCACAATCTAACATTTTTTATGTAGCTCACTTAACTGTGCATTCAGATGCCTGTTTGATAGATGGCTTAGAAATTATGTAGATGTTTCTGTTAGGCAATAAGATGCACTATAAGGGTCTTTTAAAGTTTCTTTGTTAAAGGAAACAGGTTTTTGTCGACCCACTGCCATAACTTACCTCCATTCAAAATGTTCAAGTTGTCAATACAATGCTTAGTTTGGATAAAAAATCCTAGTGAAAGTTTATGTCCTAAAAAGCTTTCCTGCAATGTCAGTTAGTCAAATAAAAGCTACACAGCTTCTCTGTTTCTTGCCAGTTGTCCATCACAACTGCAGTAAAACTTCCTCAATGGATAAGGACAGAAAAATGTATGAACTCCCAAAATCACAGAAATTTACAGTCGTAGAAACATGGAATGATTGGAGTTGGAAGGGACCTTAAAGATCCATCTCATTCCAATCCCACTGCCAAGGGCAGAGAAACTTTCCACTAGAAAGCTTCCAAACATCTAATCTAAACCTACTCCTGTTTCAGTTTAAAGGTGTTTCCCCTTGTCCTGTTACTCCATGCCCCTGTAAAAAGTCCCTCTCCAGTTCTCTTCTAGCCCTTTTAGCCTTTTCAGCTCTAAGGTCTCTCAGAGCCTTGTTTTCTCCAGGCTGAACAAGCCAAGCTCTCTCAGCCTGTCTTCATAGGAGAGGTGCTCTGTGCTCTGATCATCAATGATTAGGAAATATTCATACTGTAAACATTGGTACATAGGAGACATTCAGTACATGTAGATGTAAAGCAGAGAACTAGACATAGCTTTTTGTTTTTCAGACATTTGGAACAATGATATCTGAATCTGATGTTAACATTTATTTATGTTGCCACTCACATGTTTCTGGCTGGGAAAACTCCCACATGTTGCAGGAAAAGGTGACTGTGAGTTTTAAAAGCATAGACATCCCTTCAAATTAGAAGTAGTCCGGTTCATGTATTGCTGTGAACAGGCTAACTTCTCTTGAGGAAAAATAGAGCCATAATGCATATATGGGGGTGATATAGAATAGCATTTAAGGTCAAGGCTGTGGATTCAGGGAAACTGAATTTCACTGAAACTTCACTACAAGGTGCATTTAATCAAGATGTTTCAACAGCTGAATTTGACACAAAAAGACCACTTCTTCTCCAACATCATTTTTTCATGTACCATTTTTTTATCAGGCTAATTCCTGATGATTTTGCCAGGAAATACATTTTCCTTTAGGCAACCTCTCCCAGTAGTGGTTGGCACATATCATACCAGAGCTGAAAAAGCCAGATGGTTCATCATGAAATCAGAGTTATATGTATGGTGTATGTATCATGTATGTATTATACCAAGGCTGGGATTGAAACAGACTGTATTAAAATGTGTAATTATGTTATTGCTAGATGCCCATTCTAAGCAGGAAAAGACAAGAAAAAATTATTTTGTTCTGAATATTCAGTATTTTTTCTATTTTATAAACTGTGCCCATAAAATTAATGAGGATTTACCTCACTCTTAAAATTCTCCTTTTAAATTTGGAATTATATGTGCTATCACAAACTTTAAGCCAAAACTTTTAGGAACTGAGGATGTCTTGATTAAAAAAAAATTAATCAGAGCTATGTAAAAGCTTGAGCAATAAAATGATAAATAGAATATTTTAAAATACAACAGAATTATACAATATTATTATTAAACATAGATATAATATTATTCCCACTTTGCACTGTAATTGTTGTGTTTCCAAATAATGTGAAAACAACTCAGAAATTACACGGATTAATGTTTCAACATTTTGAAAATGTCTAGAACCCAAATTAATATTTCCCCAAAAGAGCTGGTATTTTTAATCAGCTTTTTTTTTTTTTTTTTTGTGCATTTTCAATGCACTGAATACCTTACCCAGTATATAACTAGTGATGCCACACATATGTTAGGGAAAGAGACCAAAGAAGAAATTCAATTCACCTTTCCTCCTGTCCCCAGAATTTCAGCTGATGGTCAGCAGAGCTAGCTAGCAGGCACACACTGGAAGAGATTTAACCTGTGACACCACTGCTATTTCAGGCCTCAGCCTTCCCTAAAGTTGAACAAGTAAATTTATGGTAATTTTACTGTCAAAAAGAAGGCTTGGATTTTTTTTAATATCAGCTAACCGGAGCATATTATTAAATATACATATAGCTATTAATAGCTGAGTTTTCAAAATAGCAGAGATATCTTGAATACAGCTCATGGAATTTTTTCCCCTGTGTTCCAACTGGCTTGCTCATGTGTGCACTTTGTGTGTATATATATATATATCTTTAAATTTTAGCAATGTATTTGCATTCCAGCAGTATTACTTGAACAATAAAGTATTATTCAAGGTGAAGAAGAATATTCTATAGCCCATGTTGAACCATACAGCTAACTTTAGGATGGGTCTCTCCCTCCTCATCCTTTTGAGCTTCACATACACAGTGGGACAAGAACATGCACATGGCCACTTACTGGACCATGACTTACTGTATCTGTGGGGAAGGAACTCTTTCTAGTCTTGTCTTTGAATAAATGAAGGGGTCCTGGCACAACTCATCAATACTACTTTTATGTTAAAAAAATGCCCTTTTGTTCTTGCTCTGCCTCATGAGAGTTTTTTGCAATTTAATCCGAGTTTGGACCCAAACCCTTCCATCTCACAATACAGAGCAGTAAACATATCTATAGCCAAGGCACAGTACCTAACACTGGTGTCTGGTGTGGCTGGTACACAGCACTAGGTCATTTATATTGGCACTTACTGCTTACACAGATATTTGGTTGTTGTGTGTTGATACTGAAATTCACACATTTCCTACTGTCTACATTGTGTAAACACTACTTTCTTTTTGACTTCCTTTGGTGGATGTCCATCTCCTGCACAGGGAACCATCTCTGCCTCTGGTAGAGAAGACACATCAGAGGTATGGCCAGAAGGATAAAAGGAAGGGTTTTTGTGTTGATTTCAGCTCTTTGGGTCAGTGATGGATGAAAAGACAGCTAACACAAACTATCACAGCAGCTGAGGAAGCTGTAAATATTTTCACACCAATCCTTCTTTCATCTGCAAAGAAAGAGATGGTTTGGCTTAAAAAAGAATGAAAATAGAAGTATGTTTAAGGAGTCCCAGCAAATCTTAGTTGAAGGAAAACTGTAAAAGTAGGACAGAAAGCTGTAGTGGTATTATCAAAAAGTCATGCTGTCATGGTTGTTCACCAAATTCTTTCTGCTGAAGAAAAAATTTGCTTGATTCTGATAGCCTTAAAATATTCAAATTATCAGATTTGTTTTAAAAACAAGTGGAAACATCCTGTTTGCAATAGCATCAACTACAAAAGTTGTGGTTTGTAGCTACAGCTGTGTGGACATTTTCATACAGTGTACGTGCTGCCTAGTAGCAGTCCTGGTGATGTACTGGGCCCCTTGGGAAGGTCATTGCATGGGGAGAATTGCATTGTTAGGGGAGAAAACACAAGCCATATCTATCTTTGTGATGATTCCCAGCTGGCTTCCCTACTAGTGACAGAAATAATTAGCATAAATAGATTTTTAGCTCTTTAATGCCTCTGACAGTATATTGCACTGAGAATACATTTCCAGAAAATCATGCAGCTTGTTATAACTTTTTAATGTTTCATATGTGATTTACTACTACTTATTATTTATTATGATTTTTTCTATTGTGAATATATTTGCACCAAAATGCTCTATAGGGAAGGGTTGTCTCAAAGTGGAAAAATGAAGTAACTGTGAAGTGACTGCTCCCAGTACAGAATACAAAATTTTGTAGTCAGAATATATCTGTTGCAATTCAATGTATAATGATTTGTATAGTAATAGCATATTTTAAATATTGTGTGATTTGTCTTACTTCCTAAGCAGTTTCTGACTATGGAGTTGACATGTTCAATGGCAGGGCTGTCCACCAGCTGTGATGTACAATAAGGTAAAGATCTGATCAGATACAATTTTTGTGTGTGTCATGAATACACTCATCAAATGAGACCTCTGTGTGTGTGCAGAATAAGTAGGAATAGTCAAATGGGTGCAAAGAACTGATGGAGAGATGGCCAAGCAAGTGCAAAATGACAGGTTACTTCTCAGAGCGTGTTCCCAAATAAATAGCACAAATAACTGTGCATGAACACCCTTTATCATATGAAGGACATCAAGTATGGCTGACTAAACCTTCAGCAGTGTGACAGACTTGGGTTTTCATCTCCATTGCAGAATGCTTTGTGATACCTTCATACAGGCACCATTTCTGGTGCTGAAAATATACAGAGTGTTACTTTCTACCTGCTCTTTGACTGGTGATGATGAAAGTGTCTATTGTGCTATCTACTCATGACATGCACTTAAAGGCGAAATCATTTATATATTGGCATCACTTTGCAACTAGAAGTTCTAGGCAGGTGGCTCTCAGGAAAGCAAATTCTTGCTAGAAAAGCCAAGATTTCAGTAGTGGAAAGGCAAAGAAAGCAGGAATTTGTTCTTTAACTGTCCTTGTCCATTATACAACCAACATTAAACGTGCAAATTTATTTATCTGAAAAATCTGACAGTTAAAAATGACAATGTTGAGGTATTTGGTGTATGTGGACAGGTTCACTAGTGTTCTTTGGTCATTTTCTGCTGTTCCAGTAATACAACAGAGCCAAAAACCCAGCTGGATTTACAGCTGCTTTGTTTGCTAGAGCAATGAAAAAGAGGCCAGGGTGTCCCTGAGAAAATGGCTCATATTCTGCAGCCTAGATTCTTAACAACAGAGACTTAAATCTACATTTAGGTGATTAAATAAGTGGCCTTCTTTCCTGAAGTGCTGAGCCTACTTGTGTCCCACTGAGCCACTAAAGAAACTTGAGTTTCTTAGTTTCTGATGTGCAAGACTCAACCTGCAGTAGCTTCAGCTGTGGAATGAGGGACTGGTTTGGACATGGGGCTTGTATAGATTGTGGAAGAAGTTTTCCAAATTGTTGGATTGAGGTATAGTCCTAGGACTGTGTGAAGAAGGGATGAGTAGGCGACAAGCACTTGGCACTGGAGATGTAATAGTCCTGATTCTATGCTCAGCAGTCTGAAAATCAGAACGTCCCTGAGTGTGCCTAAAAACAAATTGACGAGAGTAATTAATCCTAATAGAAAATACGCATATTGTTAACAGCAGATTGTCACTTCTTTAAAGTTGGACAAGCAAATGCAACACTATAAGTCTTTGCATCTTCTGTCCGTGTTTTCTAGCTGTGATCCCTATTGTGTTTATTACTGTGAGGCAGGCAAGTATTTCTCTCGATTCTAGAGAAATCATCAAAGCTGCACCTTACTTTAACCAAGAAAGAAATGGACATTGCAACAGCAGAGACAAAAAAAAAAAAAAAAAAAAGCAGTTTAGATTTTGGATCTCTTCCAAATCTGAAAGCAAATCCTTTGGTAGGGAATGTAGATGGGGGGAAAAAAAAAACATGCAAAAAATATGGCAACAGTGCTCCCTCAAAGTGATTAATTATTTTTAAACCCTCTACTTCAGGAGTGCAATGCACTGTTATTAACTTCTGGGGTCAAACTAGATAGTTGGAAGCAGGCTTGTTCCGAAATAGATTTCTTACAGCCAAATCAGAAAGGTTTGTTGCAATATAAACTTCTTGAACTATTGAACATTTCCTCCTACACATTAATGGACCAGATTTGAAATTTGTTCAGATCAGAACACTTCAGCTCAGTGCAATTTATTTATGTCAGCTGAAGATATGATTTTCTCTGTAATTTTTCTGGTTCCTATCAGTGAAAATGGACCCATGATCCAAGCATTTTAGAATTTAAGCAAGGCAGCCTGCATAGGAAGGCTGATTTTGCAGCAAGTCTTCCGCTATGAGCAGAAGACAGAGGATGTTAATTTACCTTGATTTTCCATGGACTTGTGAGGGAAGGAAGGATTTTGTCTGTACCCTTTAATTTAAAAATAATTTCTAATTTTCAATATAATGGAATAATTTTTAACTGGAAAGGAAATGTGACATTCTGATTTACCAAAATGCACAATAAATAAAAAAGAAACTGTAAGCACTAGCCACAATAAATGTACTCTAGATTTCAAGTATGTACTTTAGCTATGATTCAGTGAGTCAAATGGTTATTTTTAATTTCACTGCTATAATGTAATAGACTGTTACTCAAAAACTGAGTTTATCACACTAGCCTGTCACTGAAGCAAAATCTAGTATGGTCATTCTAGTTCAGGAGGTTAAGATAAGGACTCCGGGGTTGTTGAAAAAAGTGCATCACGAAATGGAAATGATTCTCCACTGAAAAATTCCTGGAGGAATTTTTATGCCTATCTGAGAAACTTCAAAATGGAGTAAAGCATAATCATTCTTAAATTGAATAGAATTCAACCCCCTCCCCAATCTAAGCTCCCACCTAAATTGGCCTCCCCACCCCAAACCAACCCTCCCACCCAGTGTCTTCCTTCTCAGCCTTGAAATGTAGTGTTTATGAGCAGAAAAATCTCAAATGCTTCCTTGGTCTGGGAAGCACAGATCTAAAACATTTTGTCATGTTCTGTTAGAGGCAAGAATTCCTTTAGTACCTTTGCTTCAAAGATAAAGTGATACACAGAGCAAGGTTCAGGGGAGACAAACTTGCTGCTGTTCCACATGAGCTTGGTTCCCTAACAGAGCATCCTTGGGGGGATTCCTTCACACGGTTCCTAACCTTAAGCCAGCCTTTCCAAAGGCTTTCATCTGTAGCAGAGCAGAATGGGGTATCACAATGTGTGTATTTGCCCTCAGGAGGCATGGCATGGCAAAGGTTATGAGGCATTATTGACCTGCAGTGTAATAGTGTCCCTCAAGACTAACCTTAAAACTTTCAGTTCTGAGTAAGTAAGACTAGCTGGATCTTTTCTATGTCTCTGGGAATGTTATAGCTTTTCATAAAACTATGTATAAAGAATACTGAAAAAGGGCAAGAGGAAATTGCCATCTTCTCTGAGACAGGCCTGCAAGGCACACACATACTTGGTTTGAACAAATCTCTCTTTGTTAAGACGGTTGGTCAGACTCGTATTGCCAATATCAACACAATCTTGACAAAGCTAGGAAGAAACAATCTGGCTGCATCATATCTTCATCTTTTCATTTCAGCAAATAGAATGAAGCTTAACATACAGCTTTACTGGATTCATAGTTGGTGTACACTGGCTTGCAACTTTGAATTGGATGAAACTAAAAATCTTTACGTTAGTTGGAATTCCAGCCTCTACTTCAGATTTCAGGAGTGATTTTCAGAATTGCCAAAATGTTTTTAAAAAGATTATTTTCCCAAATTAAAGGAAAATATATTTTTCATAGGGCTTAGCAGATTACAATACCTGTATCTCTTTCCCGGAAGGTTTATTTTGGAGGCCAGAGATGCTTAATAAGAGATGAAATGTCCTTCATCTCAGCTGAAAAGACAGACAAGCAGAGTTTTAATTGAAAAGGAGATGATGCTTGCAGAAGAGTTTTTGAAGAACTTCTAAGCCATTTAGAAGCACATCTAATGGAAATTTTCCTTTTTGAATACCTGGGCTTGTGCTTTCATAGTAATGTATCAAGGTAAATATGACAGAGGAGGGTTACTGGGAAGGGAAAATTTGTTCCAATACTTTTTTCTTACAATGTCAGTGAATTTTATATGTTTATAAAGTAGAAACTGCATGCCCCTTCATACTCATATTTTTCAGTGACATTAACATTTATATGTGCTGGAGCTCCTTCTCACATCAACCACCAACTGCTTTACCAGTTAGTTCACCATCTCCGAATGTTGATCATTATACCAAAATCTTTTAGCTATTTTGTACCTAGAATATTTTACAAAGTATGCTTTAAGTGTCTTTGATATAGATGGAAATCATATCAATAGCAGTTTCAGAAAGATCTAAGTAACTTTTTGATTTTCCATGTCAAAGTTTAAATGATCTGTGGAAAAATGATCCCCAAATCCAGAATCATATAAAAACAAGAGAATAATATTAAAAAAAGTCCAGTACTGCCTGTCAATCTCTTTTTAAAATTTGATCAGATATACTTGACCTTGATGAGATTTCAAAGCTAACCCTAACTAACTACAAAGAAGAGAAAGATATTTCATTGACAACACTTGAATAGAATTCTGTCTCATTAAAACTTCACATTATATTTTAGCACAGTTTAACTATCAAAAAAAAAAAAAAAAAAAAAAAACCAAACCAGGAAATAAACCTTTGCCTTGAACTATGTGATATGTGTGAAAGTTCTTGGTAATTTCTACCAGGTTCCAAATAGACAAATATCCCTTTCACAAAGCTGCTACTTACCAGAGAATCCAAGGAATGAAAAAAGAAGGGGTGCCTAAGATTTTCTCTCAGAAGACTGACTGTAGTGAAAATCTTCTGTAAGAACATCACCCTTAAGACCTGGTGGAGAGCAGCATGCTGTGCATGCTAATGGGTCAGTGGCACATGCTACTTGAAAATTATAGTTTAGGAACAGCAGTTTCACATTCAGCAATTACTTTAGCAAACTGCGTTTTTCTCCTTTTCTGTTTCTTTCTAAACATTTATTATTTTTTTTTGTTTTTTAACCAAGCACTATTTAAGAAAATGGTGTACAGGAATTTTATATGGTCATTAAACTGTTTAAATCCATATTGCTAACACTGGTCTTCTTCCATTGATCTGATTTTATAAATTAAAATCACAGGAAATACTAATTCAATCAAAGCCTTTTCTCACAAAATGATTTAGAAGAATTGATGTCTTTGGAGGGCTTGAAGGATGAAACTCTAGCCTCTGTAGCTGCAAATCTGGAATGCTAATAATTGACCTAATGCCTTGCAAACCATCGGTTTCTAAGTCTGTTAATCTGGCAACAGGAGGAAGGTAGAGGTGTAATGATGTGATGAGGTCTGGTCATAAACTGTTTTAACCTGAGACTCTCTGGCCTGGTGAGACTCAAGTTTTGGAATAAAGGGTAATGAAAAAACTCAACAAACAAAACCATCACAACTAGCAAAAGCAAATAGGAAAGATATTGAAACTAACGACTGCAATAAACGTTTGCATTAGAAATCAATCACCACTGAGTATCACTAAACAGGTAATTTTCAGCAGGCTTGCAGTTAGATTCCTACTTAAGGGAATACAGGTTATAAAGCCAGAAAACCTTGTTATGTCAATCTTCTTGCCGGCAATGTAATCATGTTGAATACCTTCTGCCCTAACACTGCTAGGGAGAGAGCCATTTTCTTATTACCAAAACCCAGCATCCAAGGCTAATGCTTCAATAACATTAAAAAGTCTCCTTACTTTCTGTACATGTTGATGTTTCAGTCATTGCAAGGGGAGTGATTTTATCAGCTGAGTTAGAGATTGCCCAACATTCTACTTTGAATGAATTTTTTATTATGGTTAAGCAAACTCCAGGTCAGTTCAGAAATCAGCCTATTAACTGAAAAGTCGTGAAAAGGAAGAACTAGCAATTGGAACTGACAGCTGACTTTTAAGATAGAAATTGGGGAACACTCCTGAATGTAATTGCTAAGGAAGCAGCAATCTGCAGCCTGAGTTTCTTGAGAACTGTTCAGCGTAGAGCAGGACTTGTAGAGTGCTTTTTCTTCCCTTCTGGTGACAGGAAACATGACCTGGCCACTACACAGGGTCACTAAAAAGCTAGCAGTTAGATTGCCATTGATGGTCAAGTGTGTCCTGCTCATTATTGCTGCTGCTTAGCTTTTAGTTTGAGAGTGGAGCTAGGCTGCCCTTCAGCTCAGCTCCCAAACCTGCATAGTGACACTCTCCTCAAAGTTAAAAGCAGGGCCTCTGCCACTTCTCCAGTTAAGGCCATTGGTCAGGAGGTGACTAATAAAGTACTCACATGGCTCCCTGCAGGTGGATAAATTATTTCCAAGAGTTTTCCCTTGCACAGCACACTGTGAAATATATGGACTTTCAGGTCCAGTGTAATCCCCAAGCATCCCCTCTTGTGAGGAAAACACCTCATATCTGGTTCCATGTTTGGCTAAGGCAGTTAAATAACTACTCCTTTGCATGTCAAGGAGATAGCATGCATGTCAGGGTCATATCACTGTCCACATGAAAATTGACTGGCCCAAAATGACCTCTTACTTCCCATCCCACAAATGCATGCTCAGACAAAGTGTTAGGAAAGAAGCAATGCTGCTGTGACTACCCTCATGTCATGGGCAGTCCTGGCTGACAGGCATCAGTATGACAAAAGAAACCCTGGAGTGTGCACTTTTGGATTTGTATTTTGACTGTCCAATTGCTTCCCAGGGTAAGGGTATGAGCTTTTGGACCATACATCTAAGGCATCCAATTCTCTCATATTATACAGGGAGCACAGCTCAAAGCTCTGGAGTTTGGAGGACACTTTTGGGGACAAATTCTTTAAAACAGGCATGATTCTGCCTAATGTAGCTATATTAAAGTTTTTTGGTCCATCCCGTGAGGAGCAAAAGGCTTAGGCATCTTTGACTTCTTTTGTCAATCAAAGTCAGTGGGAAGCACATTTAAGTCTGGAACAAATACCACTGTGACTGTTCAGTGGTAAACCTGCACAGAGGTTTTTCTTCTACAATTACTGAAGCAAAACATGGTGCACTATTTGTTAAAGACATTTTTAAAAAGGTTCAAAGTTGGAGGAGTGTTATTTGCCTTTTTCTCACAGCTGCTTCTGGTTCAGCATAAAATTCGTAAGAGTAATGCACACTTATGAGAGAAATTCTGTAACTTGACACTCTTTTTTTTATTGTTACATGAAAATAAACACAAATATATTCCTTTTCTATAGAACACCATTTTTAGAGTTTGATTTATTGCCTGTTTCATCATATCCCTGCTATGAAAAGGTGAAAAAATGTGTACCCTCTAAAGAAGGGTGCGGTGATGTTTTTAACCCATGATTTCCACAGACCACAGTTTGAGAAACTGTGGAGTATGGAATGCTGATACACATGTGGTGTCCCCAGATAAAGCTTCTCTTTAATGTTTGATAATACAATTTCCAAACAGTATTTTAGTGGAAGACAGCTGGTGCTTGGATCTAATTTCACATAAAGAATAAGGAGTCAGAGGACTGGTACTGGAGTTTGTTCCATGTCCACCCAAAGAATATAAACCCTCCTTTTTTTCTGTTAAGATTCTCCATGGAGCCTCTCACAAGAATATATTGTAGATGATCTTGGCTCCACCTGGGTGAAAAATAGAATATAAATTCAGTATTTTTATTACAATCATAGTATAGATTTTAAAAAAGCACACTACTAAGATACATTGGTGCAAAATAGTTATTACAACAGAAACATATATTTTTAATGAGCCCTGAAGCCAATATAACAACAATTATGAATGTAATTCACTGCCATAATAAAGTAATTTATTTATCATAATAAATTACCTCAGAATTAAAAAATAAAATATTACTTTAGCTACATTCTGTCAGAGAGGGGCAGATTTAAGCATTCTACTTTAAATGAGACATTAGAACAGACAAATCAGGCAATTATAGATATATATATTAGATAATTAAAGGCCTTATAAAAACCAGACACATTTTGAAGAGAGAAAAGAAAATGTAATTCCCACTGGAGCTAAGAATCCAACTTTCTCTTCAAAAAAGAAGTCTGTAACTAAGAGAAATGTTTTGCGTTTTATTCTTTTCTTCTTTTAGTTGAAGGAAAAACAAGTGTAGATTTAGATTCTAAGGATTAAGTTATAAAAAGCCCCTCAGACTGACCTCCAGTATTTTGGAAGAAAGCCCAGTGAGTAATGAGGGAGTAAGAGAATGAGAAAGATGGAAAACAACTTTTTTTTTTCTTTTTTTTTTTTTTTTTTTTTTTTTTTTTTTTTTTTAATGCCCCCAGGTCCTCATGGGGTTTTTTNCTCACAGTGCCTTAAGGGACTTTATCTCAGTATAAAGTATAACGTATAAATGTTGGGTAAACAACACAGTGGAATAATACAGGTAGTCTCTTCCTCACCACATGTGTAAATTATGCAACAGATATTTGATTGGTGGCTTTGTACTCAATAGTGCCTGATCACTTCAACCTTCTGGTAAAAGAGAACATGACTTAAAGGGAAGTGAGTTAGAAAATAATACAACAGCACACAAACATTTGGCAGCAAAATAACTGTGAGAGGTTGAAGCATCATCTCTAATATAAGCAAACAACCCTGAGAATTGGAAGCAGAGGATTTCAGATAGCTTGGGAATTTGGCTGCCTCTGTGGCAGATAAAGTAAACAGCTTCAGAAATGATTGTGTATTTCTGCTAATCACGTAGGCCATAAGATAACAGCTAAGTTGACATTTTATGTGCAAGAAGTGAAACTGCTTACTCTGGTTCCCTATTTTCTGTCATTTTTGCAGAACAGTGACTGTCAGCAGTGCACCCTGAGTGCAATAATGGTACAGCACATTGGCAAAAAGACAACCTTGAGACTTATGTGCCCCCAAACTCAAGCTCGCTCTGAAATTTTCTCATGTTTTAAAATGATAAATGCTGCTATCTTTGCACATCATCTAATAAGAATGCAAAGAGTACCAAAAAAGAAAAGGAAGTTGAAGGTTACTTGGGCCTTCTTTTATTAGAAATATGCCCAGCACTTGCTCTTTAGCTTGTTTTCTTATCACACTTCAATATGCAGTTCCATCACTGCTGTTTAGTGATAATTTCACGACCTGGTGTTACAATTGGTTTTGTTACTAGAACTAATTTAAAATACTTTCTCTCTTTATCCACAGACATACATTTTCACTTGCACTCAGGTATTCTTGCATCCTGACTTTGTTGAAAAAATGGTTCATGAGACCACACTGTAATTTTCAAAGATGATATAATCTGGGTAAAGACAGTTCTCTTTTGGGGAAGGTAGAAATGGTGCTATAAACAACAACAACAACAAAACAAACAAAGAAACAAACAAAAACCACAAAAAAAACCCCAACCAACCAAACAAACAAACAAAAAATACCCCACAAACAAACAAACAAATCAAAACAAAAAGAAGAACTATTTATCTTGAAGTCAGATAAAATTTTGTCTTCATCAGGTGATGTAAATCATTCACACATAGACACAGGATAACTCTGTTTCAGGATTTAGTCTTAGGCATTCAGAAAAGGGCTTCTTTCTTTCTGTGCTCCCTTCATTTCAATTTAATAAGAAATGCAGCAGTACTGAAATGATCTGTTCATTGTTTGAATGTCATATCACTCATCATCTATAATGTTTTCTTCTGACATTGTTTTTCCTAAAGTTACAATTAAAGTACTGAACCTATCACAAGTATCACTTTGCTCTAGAAAAAGAAGCCACACATTGTCTTTCCAACCTATATTTCACATTTCCGCATGCACTTAAATAGATGCTTGAAAGTTATTACCTTTGTTAACTTCACAGGCAATGTGTGATTTTAACGCTGAAGAGAGGTTGCATACGGCCTTCAGAAATTCATCATACCAGTCTGAGTGGTGAACACCTATAATCTCCTTGGAGGAAGCACAGCTAAACAAGGAACAGTTTTGTGTAGAAGCTCTGACAGTCCACCCTTTCCTCTAGTGAAATTATGGAGATTTTACCAATGGGTTGGTGAATGAGTATCTTGAAATCTTGCTGAGTGCTTCTGTCAACGACAAGGGAATTGTCAAATCAAATGAGGAGTAAACATGGAGAGTATATTCAATTCAAGAATTTTGGGAAGCAGAAAGAAAATACCTAGAGGCAGGAGAAATAAGCTATATGGTGATAAAGGAGAGCAGAGGTGGATGTTTCCATAGGAACCAAGAGAAAAAAGATTTGTCTGTCTTCAGAATCACTTGCATGACATTCCGAAAGGGGTCAGCAAGTTTCTTGGTACAATTCTTCCTTTTCCTTCCACTCTTGATAACTCTTTAGATACTTGGAAAATAAAAAAGAGTTTGAAAGGTGGACAGAACTCAAGACTTGGGTAACTGCAAAGCTAGTGTTGCCTAATTTGCACAATGTCTTCTATGATATCAAGTAACTTTCACTCATAATTAATGCATGTGTTTATAAGGAGCTGATGAGTACTAACTAGGGCACATGTGTCTTCTTTGGATTGTTGGGTCTGTGAAACATGGAACATAACACTTTTTTCCTTCTGCATAATGGTGAGAAAAGCAAGGAAATCTCACTAAAACAGTACCGGCAAGAGAAAATATTACTATTTTCATGTGCCAGGTTGTAGTGACTAAAAGATCTTTGTCCTATAAGTGAATACTCTGACATAAGTCCAGGCAGAAAAATGTGATTTGTTTATAGAACAAGACCAAAATGCTTCTTAAGCCCAGATATTCAAGAAGGAAGTATGTGAAACTGTCCTGGACAAGATCTGGGGCTGACAGCTAGCAAATAGCTAGGAAGGAGTTGGTAATGCATTGCAGTGGCAATAAAGAGCAATCTTGTGTAGTAAACTAGTGGAACAATTACTCTGCACAGCAGCATTGTAGTTGTACCTCTCTGTCCAGATCACACCTGCACTATTACCTTCAGTTCCACCACCTGCAGAAAGATACCAATAAACATAGAGTTGAGATGAGAGAAAGAGTGCCGATAAAGATGAAGAACAATTAAAAGGCCCTTACTATTTTACCCAGCCCAATAGCAAATCTGGAAATGGATGAGCTCATATAGGACAAATAAAATTATGAAACAGGATGAGGAAATGAGAAAAATATTCAAACTTAACTATGGTTAAATAAATATAGCCTGCATATCAAAACAATGTATTTTTTTCATGGTAATATTTTTCCCATGGGAATGCCTTCATTTTTACAGCAAGTTTGAGGAAAACCCTGGAGAGCATATGTCAGAGAGCAACCATGAATTTGTAGTTATAAGAATGTATTTAGCCTATCTTTCTCATTCTCATTGTTATTAATATATAAATCATATTTTAAAATATAAGAGGTAGGGGAATAGTGAGTTGCATGAAAGAAGAAAAGTTGTAGCTATATGCCCCTCATCAGATTCACAAATTATTGCAAGAGATAATTTCATTTTAGTAGGATGTAAGAGGAAAAACATGGAATGCAAAGCATGAGTTAAAGATCAGTGGGAAGAAGGCTTGAGTGTTCAGAGTTCTGCCATGAAATCATAGGAGCTTTATCAGGTGACACTGAATGGGACATCTCCTCGAGGAAATTAATTTTCCAGAAGTCTGGACTTATTTTCCCTACAGCTTGAATTTCTGTAGACCCCAGAGACAAGGTTTCTGGTAATGCTGCTTTCTCAAGGCGACATCAAAGAGAAGCTTTGCCTTGAGTTAACATTAAGAGTTAGTGAGAAGAAATACACCAGACAGTGAGACCATCTGTTTTGGAGTCCCCTCAGACCAGTGGCATGAACATGGCCAGGCAGAAGCCAACTGAGAGTCTGGGTTGGTTGGGGGAGTTTGTTACCCTTTTCACTTCTGTTTAAAACAGCAGCTGCTAGCCTTGTTAAAATGGGTTTGAAACTGGTTGTTGACAAACTCATGTCTAGTCTTAAGGCTGTTATTCTTTCACCATTGTGGAGATTATTGTTGCTCTGCAGACCATGCTTGGGTATTGAAAATTATATGCTGCAGCATGTTGGAAAGTCAGTCATGTAAAAAGTCAAGAAATAAACTAGTAAACAAAATCTCACGATATGCTGACTGGCTTTACTAGTTGGTTTAAACCAGAGTGATAAAATTATGTTTCCTGCACTGGCACTGTAGTTCTTTCTATAAGCTTGCTGTGGAAGACAGAATTTAAATGTCATGGATCATTGCCAGCAGAAAAATGAAACTTCTCTTGGGTGGGAGCAGAGAATGTCAATGGCTTGTTTGAGCTTGGGATTCATTTTGCAGACACACAACTCAATTCAAGGAGATTTGGTGGGATGAGATAAACAAGTGTTGACAAAACGTAGAAAAGAAACAGACTTTCACATACTTATGGAAGGTAGGTAAGCTGCTTCTCTGAAAGGGAGCACTTTAGAGGCTGATCTCTTGCCAGACTTAAGCTGCAGATTGCTGCGTAGCTTGTCTGTATTTCATTCCTTTCCCGGGGTTAGACATGGTTTCTCATTCCCCAGAAATGAAAGGCAGACAGGCAGACAAAAATAAGGGGAGGGAATCACATCTTTTTCTCCAGTTTTGATGGTATCAGAACAAACATGATCCAAATGTGGCACCATCACTGATTAATGGTGCCACTATACGGAGAGCTATCCATACACAAATCAACACAGTCTGAAAATACACCTAAAGCCCTTGATTTTATTCCTGCACATTAGGTGGAAAATTCAACTTTTTTTTTTTTTCCCAAGACATTGATACAAAGTTCTGTGTTTCTAGGCTAAAAAAAGAGCGCTTTTCTAATAGACTGAAGGGTGAAGCTCTCTGAGCAACCTTACTCACTGATTTCATAAATAGATTTTCATGGGATCATTTCCATTATTAAAAACAATCATGCCAATAAAATATTTGTCTGAAACAAGGTCCTAAGCATTACTGAGGTCATATTTGCTTAACAGGAAACAAGATTAGGGCTTTACAGACAGAATTATCAGTTCGGATTGTGTGGATTTGATGTAACACTTATTTCTCACTTTGAATCTGCTTAGTTTAACATTAGATATTTTTGAATTTTTCATCTTTCACAAATATTTCTGTGTTCTTACTACCTATGGCATCTGTACACTAGTGCAAACAACTAGTTAGCCTTATTTTTGAAATAACTTTTCCCATGTAGATTAAGTGAGGTTTTAACCAGTGTGACTGCAGAATTCAGTTTGACTCAGAGAAGGCAATAATCCAGAGAGTTTGCATTAATGTGAAATACAGTGGAATATGTTTTCTCAAGTGGGATAACAACTGGGTATGGTTGCTCTATCTATGCAGGATTTTTGTGCTTTATGAAAGCCCATATGACACCAATAATGCATAGATTAAATGAAAGGTAACCTCTTAGGAAATAAAAAAGAGTAAACTCTTAATACATACATCCTTTACATAGTTTCTCTTTGTACAGGTTTTTGTATACTTAGTTAAGCCCAAATATTTATAAAATAAGGATGACTTCCATAGGTAGAATAACATAGGTAGAAAATCTCTATCTAAATTGTGAAGTAGCTATGGAAGGTAAACATGCAAATTAAAGGACTGTATAACCAGATAGTTTCTTATATACATTCAAGTCCTTTGTGTATACAGATGTTTACTGGCAAGTACTGCTTGGTGTAGAAAGTAGGTTGTGTCCATGAGAATCTATATACAACTCAACTCCTTCAAAATTAATCTCTCCCTGTACAGATATCATATTTCTCGAAGGATCAGCTATTAGATTTTCTCAAATCCTCTTCAAATTAGCAACATAATTCAATCCAAACTTGGATTCTCACCAGTGGTGCTCACTATATGTTATGGTATATTACAACTGTTTTACCTTTTGTCTGGGAAATAATAATATACCAATCTCTGTTTGTACATAGATTTGTCTATATTTTTTGGCCCAAGCAAAATAAGATAGAGGAGAAAAAACAGTGCAAGGCTTAGGCTTCAGTTCGTAATTAGCAGACCCTGGGTACTTTGTTTTGCCTGATGAAAACAGTACAAAAATGCTGACTGTGCTATATATACAACAAACAACTCTGCACTGACACAGCGCCAAAGAAGAAAAGTGAAACAGTTTCAATCATCATGTTAATAAACCCCCTATATTTAGTAGAAGTTCCCATTTAAATATTTCCTAAGAAATGGAATGGAAATGTAACTAAGCAAACAAGCATCATGATTCATCTAGCAGTAGGCTGGACCAAAGGTAATTTAACACTGCATGTGGTCCAGAACTGAGCTGGGGTGAAGGAAGGTGAAGAACTGCTCAGTCAGCCCTGTGACACCCAGTGACTCCCCTCTGTTTGGATCTCACAGCCATCTATGCCATCTATGCCCTTCAGCAAGTCTTGAACCTGACTGTTGTGGCATAAGGATAAAAAAAAAAAAAACCAAAAAACAACAGGGTGACATCCATAAACCTACCCTAGGGCAAAATAAATGCCATCAGGAAAAAGAATCAGGACCATCATATTCATAAGCAGAGAGTCTGCACATAATTTTCCTTATTCATTGCTAAGTAATGACAACTTCAAAAGATTATATTTCCATTTACTTCGACAACAAACATGTTCCATTTATAGTTATTGAAGCTGGTTATTTCAATATCAATTTATTAGCAGCATTAACATGAATGCTGATTGTTTTTAAATGCAAAACAATGTCTTTGTCACTAATTTTAGAACTAATTTTAATTTGAACTTGACATTAATATAAACACGACAATGCCACTTTGCCACTGTGTATTGCCATCATGTATTTTTTATTTTCTCATGGGAACTGACAGAATATGATTCATAATGACAATATTAATGTAAGTCTATGAATAACAATAAGGATTTATAATAATATTAACATACATAACATCATCTGTATTGAATCTGTCGACATTAATAACTTAGATTTTTTTCTCAACATGGTATAAATTTTCATGTGTCTAAAAATTTCTTCATTAATATACACTCATGATTACTCTTACGCTTATGCATAGTCTCTTTTATTATATAAATAAGGGTTATAACACACACTCCAAGAGAGCGACTCTCCATACTTCACTTTTACCTTTAATAAGTCCTGTAAAAAGGAAGTAGCTTAAAAACATCCCCATTAATTCAAATTGGTTTGCATTCTTGAACTAAAAATGTTCATAGTAAGGGACATCCATAAAACTGTTACATAGCTTTTGTATAAAAATCTCTCAGAAAAAAACTGTGCAAATAAAAAGTATTTTTCAGAACTGACAAAAAAATAATGAAAAGGAAGATATTTACAGCTTGCAGTGAAAGTTTTATCTCTACATACATCCAGGTGCAACTGGGGACAATAAGACAGTCACAAAGGCAGTTCTAAATGATGCATAGTTGTTTGAGGGCATATGGTACATTTCACTTTTAACTGAGATTTTTCCTACCCTTTTAGTGCTTTATGTTAGAATCTTAACAAGATTTGTTAGTCCAGCTTGTTTTCTTTAAAGTACACTTGCTAAAAAAAGCCAAGGATGAAAACTAGTGTCACAGCCATCTGTGAAAAGAGACAGAGCAATAAATGTGTTGAATTGTGATGAGATCTACACCAGTAATGATGAAGGTCTCTGGGGAAATCTTCACATGCTGTTGATCTTCTAGTGAACTGGACCATCAAACACATCACTAACATTACAAGCAAATAAAACCTTTTTCCTCCATCTTCCTTCACTGTGTTTAAGAAGAAAAACTCACCTGTAGAGATTAGTAATTAAACTATCTCAAGATGAAAGTCTGAGTGACATCTTTTAGCCCCAAAGAGTTTCGAAATTATCCTTCTGTTCTTGTGAGAGTGCAATTAGATTAAGAAGTCTCTATTGTCTGCATTGAGAAAAAAGCGACCTGGAAGTGAAGACTGATTCAAAGAGTTTTTTTTAGAATGTCTGTAGGCAACTCATATGTTTGTAGTGAAGCTTCAGCTTAGGAGCTTTCCTGAATGGGGATGTCAGGTGAAATCCACACAGCCGTGCCTAATGCAAATTTCTGAGGCTCAATACCCTACTTCTTTCTCTAGCCAGTGTCATCACTCATTAGCAGATACAACTTGTCATGTATGATTAAAAATGTATTAATTAAAATTACTGTGTCAGAAGGTTAACTATATGATTTATGCTATTTGATTATAAGTGTCTTTAGAGAGATGTTAGGCTGGATTCCTGTTTACGCCATAAGATATATTCCCTTTTAACTCAGAAAGATGAGTTTCACCAAGGGAAAAGTGGAAGGATATGGTGAGAGAATACAGCTTTTACTCTGAAATGGCTTCAAGAGACCTTTTACAGGTAAGCTGTGTTGGGTAGGCAGAGGGGACCCTGCCCTGGGAAGTGGCCTGGCAGCCACACAGGGTACAGGGGGAGACCACGCTGCTTCTGGAGGGGCTCCCAGACCTGCACTGCAGCACTCTCAGTCATGGGGCAGCACAGTCTGTGCCTCTCCCCTTTTGGTGGCAGCCAAATCCAACAGCTAGGCGGCACAGCCAGGTTCTGGCAGGAATAAAGCGGGAACTTCCCACTGCTCCAGATCCGTCTGCTGTGCAAACAGTGGGCCACGTGTTTGTGAGGGGCTTCCACGGCAGGGTCAAATATGGGCACTGTGACTCTGTTGTAGGGAATGCTATGTGCAGTTACTGCTATGGATGGCTGCTGGCAGTTTGAATATTGCAGGACGAGGTATTGTTTCAGCAGCTACTCAAAAAACCCTACTGATAGGAAAAAAAATAATCAACACATTTAAGAGTCTTCCTAAGAAATGACAGTTACTTGTGGCTTTGATTTTGGTCCCTTGGGAGTCACATAGCATATTATGGGATCATCAGTGTTTCATTTGGGTTAGTCCACCATGGACCTTAAGTTGAAATTGACCTAGATTTCAAGTCATCTATTGTATTTAAGTTCCTTACTCTCTTGGTTCTGTACACAAAATCTTTGCACAGCAGAATGAACATGGGATTGACTGGAGTGATGATTCTGGTCCTGGTCAGTTCTTACTGTATGAGCTGTGTTGAGTGGTATGTTTGCTGTCACTCAGGGTCTTGAGATCTGACTCACACCAAGTGAATCCTGGAAGCAATGGAATCCAAGGCAGAGAGTGCCTTTCCTGGCTATTCTTTTAAATCATTATGAAATAAAGAGTAAAAGAAAAAAAAAAAAAGGAAGGAAAGTATTTTGAGTTTACAAAACTGGTTTAAAATTATTTTTTAGGTGTGTAGGTGCAAAAGAGAGGTATTTCATCTTCATTTTTCCGAACTACAACTTTTGTCATTGGTATATTGTTTTTACTTCCACTTGGGTCCTGTGCTGTCTTCAGAGTATGCTGCTACTGGAGTGGGCATTGGGAGAAACAACCAAGGAAAATAATTTATTCTTATGCTTTAGGAAAGATATTTTAGCAAATCTGTCTGCAAATTTACTACTCTGTTTGTTTTCAAATATTCAATGAAAAAACCTAGGACTTGCACCCTCTCAAACCTTCCTCAGAGCAGCATGCAACAGGGCTGTTGAAAGTCCAAAAAAAAAAAAAAGTCAACAGAAACCATAAATTAATGAATGTTCTGTTGTATATAATAAGAATAATGAAAATACAATTAAGAATGAAATAGTATGCAGACTATTACATTAAACTATTAATTTGTAGGGTTTCACGGGTGTTAAAAAAGTCTTGCTTCTGCAATATTTATTATGTGGTCGAATTTCTGTGTTTTATTTTCATTTAGATGAAAACTCTTTTATATAGTGAGACTTGTGAATTCAGAAAAGAAAATTGAATTTGTTTTATAAATCTTATTTATAAGCGAATGGAAATCTGCTAGATCTCTATTATAAAATAATATGCTACAAATCTTTGATTAGTTGTTTTTAATCTCTAATATTTTTCATGTAATTTTGATATGACTTATTATACCATTGTAATTGCTATGTATCTAGGCATTTTCATAATATTAGGAAATAAATTACCTATCAGTTCTTGATGATTCTTGCTTTTAATGAATAACCTAATCTCAGAACATTTGTATTGTTTGTATTGTAACTCTAAAGGCTTTAACTGTGGTTTAATTGATTTCAATTGCATGTAACTCTAAGACTTTATCAGAGGGGCATAAAATCATGCATGAGCTGTAAATCACAATTGATTTTCTTGGGAAGTCCCTGGGGGCGTGGTGGGTTGAAGGGGTGGTTTTATCAAATAAAGATCAACATTAATACTTGACGAAATAAATTTTTAAAATTTAGAAATATTTCCCCCTATCTTTGGAAGCTTTTTAGTGAATTCTAGCCTGAATTACATTTATTCTTTGGATCATCTTCATTTTACAGACATTTACAGTGACCAGGATCAAGCTAACCTCTGTTCTCTTCCCAGAAAAATAGGGTGATACTGTTAATATATCAGCTGCAAAATATTCATGTTAACCTTAACATTGTCCTCTACTAGCTTCAGCATCATCATTAACTGAGTTGTGTCTCACTTCCCTGAAGATTAATTGTGCCATTAAACATAAGTTATTGTGCCTAATAAACATAAGGCCACAAAAATATATTTTTTAAATTAAATGAATGTACAGAAACAGATTCAACCATCAACTAGTTATTTGAAAACTCTTAAGTGCATATAATACCACAAACTGTGCAATTGGTGTAATTTAGGAACACTTTCAAAGAAGGTGCCACCCTTACCAGAGCTTCTGTGAACTTCTGAGCATAGGTTTTATTGAATCTTGACTTTCATAGTTACTTTAAATTATAGATTTAAACAAAAGGAGCAACCTATTAATAAATACCATTCTATTTCAGCACAAAAAATTGGGCCAAAGTAATGGTAGGGCTCTAATTTAAACAAAGAGGAGATTGAAGGAAAGAAAAACCCACAGTGACATTACAGCACAAAATTTCAGCTATCTGAATTGCAACCCACCAAAGGGAGAGTTTGTCTTAATGGTTATAATTATTTTGGAGACTTCCTCTGTAGGCAGCTCAAATTCTCAAAAAAAACCAACAAAAAACCTGTTTCTTTTGTCCTTCTCTTTGCCCTTATCCAAATCTGCACAAATTAAACCACTGTAACATTCAAATAATGAAAATCATCAACAGAATCTATTATTATCCTCATTTTTGCATAAGAAGAATTGAAATCAAGACAGAAGTAAAACGAATTGAGCAGTTTCACCTAAGAAATCTGTGGCACAGTAGGGAACAGAATGTAAGTCTTCCAAATCTAAGGTTAATTTCCTAATTTCTGACCCATCTAATCTCTGTAATTAGTCTCCTTTCCCATGTCCCATCTGAGTGTGATTAAATAGAGCTCTAAGATACTATGTTGATGCTTGATTTGTTTTGTTTTATGTTGGCTTCCTCCCATTACCAGATTCTTATTCTGTATTTCTTTTATACAAGGTTTTCTTTTTACTTAGAAGATAACATCTGGAAAAATAAAGAAGTAGATAAATTCATTGCTGGGTTAGTCAGTTATAGTGCCCCCAGCCCTTAGTGTTGATTCTAGTTTTGACAAAAACACACACTATGTAATTTTCAGATATGATAAAAATTATAAGTGATATAACATGACTGACATTAATTTTGCCTTTGTTTTTCAAATGGATAATTCTTAAATCTTAATCTTCTATTAGGAACTAAGAAAAAAGAAGAGGAGAAGGGAAGGAGAAGGGAAGGAGAAGGGAAGGAGAAGGGAAGGAGAAGGGAAGGAGAAGGGAAGAAGAAAAGAAGAAGAAAAGAAGAAAAGAAGAAAAGAAGAAAAGAAGAAAAGAAGAAAAGAAGAAAAGAAGAAAAGAAGAAAGGAAGAAAGGAAGAAAAGAAGAAAAGAAGAAAAGAAGAAAGGAAGAAAGGAAGAAAAGAAGAAAAGAAGAAAAGAAGAAAGGAAGAAAGGAAGAAAGGAAGAAAAGAAGAAAAGAAGAAAGGAAGAAAGGAAGAAA
>VXBR01012172.1:145118-218845 GCA_013400215.1 Cisticola juncidis | reverse complement strand
GAGAGGAGAGGAGAGGAGAGGAGAGGAGAGGAGAGGAGAGGAGAGGAGAGGAGAGGTGTTCATCCATTCTTGCCTTCATCAGAAGATCTTCTAATGCATTAGACTCAAAAGATATTTGTTTTGCATGGTGTTCTGTCACCTTTAGCTGACCCCATTCTTCCTTTCATTGCCTAACAGACTGGTCTGGGAGCACCTCATTTGGATGGAAGGAGGAAATATTCTTCCTCAGATAGAATGAGGGCAAATCTAGTCATCTTCAGCAGCTCTATACACAAGCCCCAGTTACGTCAAAGCAAAGCCTGGGTGAGATCATTAGGGAAAAAACTTCTGAATAAATCTGTATAAAAGTGTTTGAAAAGGTTAATGATGTCTTTTGGAGGTCTTGATTGCTAAGAACTCCAAAATTAATTTTTCTACAAGCAGATTTGTGCACTAATCTTCTTAGAACCCATATAACCACAAATACATGCAAGAAGTGCCTTACCCCACTTTCTGTCAATCTTAGTCCTGTTTTTAAATATTCAAAATTTTAACAATCATAAAATATCCAAATGTGTAGAAGTTTCTGCAGTTAACAGAGACTGACTTTCAAAGCTATGAGCTTTTTGATCTCCTAAAGATCTGAGAGCATTTTGTAGTTTACACTTGCATAGAGGTGTTTCAAAAGAGATATGATTATCTCATGTTCATAAAAAAGCATAATGAGTTATTTTTATTTTTTTAAATATACAAAGCATTTATTTGTGTGAATATTTTCCCAGAAAACCCCAAAGGTTTATGAGACAAAAGATCCAAAAAGCACTAACTTTGAAAGAACATAACAGTATATGTGAATTTTTTATTAATATTATTTTTTTTTTCATATAAAAAGTGGCAGTGTTACCTTAAACTGAAGAAATCCAGCACAATGACTTTTCTGAATCAGTTTTCTGTCATCTTTAGTGGAAGTAAATACATATAAAATGTAATGGGCATGATCTGACTGGTAAGAGAAAGGTTGCAAGCTAAAAAGAAATATTGAAAATTCTTCAGATCTCCACTTTCAGATGCATGATTTTGGAACAATCTGTGTATGTTTTAAGCAAGTAGAGATGATAATCAAGGGAAAGAAAATATTTTAAATAATTCTGTAAATAAAATGTCTATCTTCCCGAGTAATTTCTAGTTTGCATGAATAATCTAAATTACATGAAGTCATCAACAAAATTTAATATACCCATATTTAGAAAAAAAATTGAACTTTGCTGAACTGTCAAACATACAATTTCCACCCAACTAATTTTTTTATTGATCTATTTTTTTTCCAAGAGAATAAACGGGTCAGTCAGTTATGGAATTACTGATAAGAAAAAAAGATACTTTCTTAAATATTCTCCAAACAATGATTTTCTCCTTTAGAAGTGAAGGAAAAGCAATGACGTCTTAAAATGTCTGTGCAGAATTGACAATAGTTTCTTATTGTTTTGGCAAAAGAATGAGGATGATATTTGTCACACTTGAACTGAGCACTGTGATTTATTTTAGAGTCAGTGTTATTCAATTTGGTGTTTAGCTACCTTTTCATCATCTCAATACTTACATCCATGGAGAGTAGAAGTTGCTGGGCATTGCTTATGATTGTTTGGTATTTCCTACTGGCATACTATGTGTGTTCCTTGGAGATAGGAAATATGAATGTTTCCTGGAGCATATGTGGCCCCAAAATGAAAAACTCAAGCTTCCAACCTCCCTCCTCCTAACCTCTCCAACAACTATTTTCAAAGGATCTCTCCAGCTCCCTTATCTCATTAGTACACCTGATGGCTCTGCCCAACAGCTTTCCCATCTCTCTTCAGGGCCCTAGAAATGTCCAAATTGATTGCTATAAGCAATGTGTTTGGCTGTTGTTTCAAGTGAAATACAGACAGAATGTAATTTCCTTTGTTTCAGTATCGTATTTTTTAACTACACACTGTTGTCTGCCCAGAACACGTCTGACGAAACTGGAGAGCCTTATGCTTTCCTGAATTTCTAAGTATCACTATACTCACATAAAGCTTTTTAACAGTTGCATGATGATTAATGTATATAATGAGTGAGCAGCTCAACCTAATTTCCATGAAAACCAGGAGTGGAGATGGTATAGGTCTGAAACTTGTTCCCTCATATCACTGGTGAGTGAAGGAGACATGCAAGTGATTCCAGGTAAAGAATTCACATGCAGCCACAGGAATATATGATGTGTTAAAAAAATACTACCAGCTTTCCATCTGACTTTCTTAGGTAGCCAAGTATTGCAGAAATTTTGCCTTATACGTGTAATGAATTTGTTATCAAAATGCCCATTAGGTAATACAAGAAGATAATCTCTATTTGGATATGAGCAAGATGTGTACCAAAATAGCTGCAGCTTAAACTTTCAAACATTGTACCACAAAATATTGATTTTTCATAGACTTTAGCATACTTAAAACATTTTCTATGTGTCTTGCCCATGGCCTTAATTACAGATGTAACTATTCAGGACTTTTGAAAAACAAACTATGTTTTTAAGATGGTTACTCAGAAAACTAGAAATTAGGAGAGTCATTTACAAAAAGCTTAATATGAGTGACTTCACTTATCTGACACAGGAGTTTGTTGACAAAATCAGAGATGAAATTCAGTTCTTTGGGCTGGAGGTTCAAACAACACAAGGTTTGGTTATTTTTTTTTTTTTTTTTTCTTTTGGCACAGATATACCAGCTTTTAGTACAAATGTTACTGGGACCTACCATTATGAACTGTATGACTCCTCTTCATGTGCAGAATACTGTTCTCTACTCCTCACTGGAGGTCCAGCCTTCAGATCATGTTATTTTTTTCCTGCTGAGTGAAAAATCATTGTACTGTCAGAAAATTTCTAATTATATTTCTATCAATGGTATTTAGAATTTGAAGTAATAAACTGAGTATCCAATTCAAGGGGAAGGAACGATTTGACTCCACTTTACCTGTAAACATGTGATGTACTGATCTGTCTCCATTTTTAATGACCTACACATTTACAGTTCACTGTTCTAAAAGACATGGAAAAAAACTAATCCAAAGCTATATTCACAGAGAAGATGTGTGGTGGGCACGCACTTCCTAGGAGCATGATTTGAAGGCTTAAATTGGAGAAGGCTGCATTGGATTTGGGACTGCAAGATTACATTTCTATTTTTTTGTAAAATTAGTGTCTGGCTTAACATCTACTACTTACAGTCAGGGCTCTGCATTAGCAGGACGGCATTTGCTTTCAATATCTAGTTTGCATCTTAGTATCATGCTGGCCCAAAATGTGTAGATGTAGAAATTCATTATTAGCTTGATGAGTTTGTGCCTGGCCCTCGCACAGCCTAGATGAATTCCAAGGTGCCTAAATGTTCTTTTGTGTTTGACTGGCGTTTGTGTCTCCATTCACCCCTTAAATCCCTCGGTGCACCTTAAATTCTGCTAGCAGTTTTTCCTGGTGTGATTTTTTTGGGTATGCTCATAATGAGCCAAGTCAAGCAGCTCAGTTCCAACTTCCCAGCTATCTCCTGGAACAAAGGAGATGATGCTTTATGCTCTCTCTGACGCAGTATGGGTTCTCTGAGGAGTATGAGGACAGCCAGCAAGGGGAGGGAAAGCAAACTGAAGAGAATCATCTGAGCCAGTGCTCCCACCTCCCCAAGGACTCCTCCAGCCAACAGTGAATCCTTGTCTCCAAGGCACTCTGATATTCACAAGCGCAGCAGAAGCACGGGAGTTGTTAGAAATGCTTGGGTTTTGTTCAGTTTCCTACTTAAATGCAGTGTGCTGTGCTCTATCATTATGTCTGGGAGGAAGATTACCTGATAAACTTTTTCTGAATATTTTTAGCTTATGCTGCTTCTTGTTTCTCAGAGTTTAGTAGAAAGAACTAGAAAGAACAACATGTATTTTGTGAAACATTTATCTGTCAGTTTCTGATACCGAATTTTGTCATTATTTCACCCACAGGTTTTCCACTAGAGAAAGGGTTGTTCAGTCTAGCCCTCAGTTTTTTATCCTATCCACACCATAACTAATCTTACTGGCAACAAACATAATCTCATTTGAATGAGAGAGACTGAAAAGTGATATCAAATTCCTTTCTACATTAAAAAAAAGTATTTTAATCTGCTGCACTCTTTTTAGCTCCAACAATGACTGTATTCAGTTTATCATTCCAGACATTTCTTCCTGTAAACTTCCTCACCAGGTTTTTGAAAATACTTTTTTATAAGGGAGAACTATTTCACACACTTTGAGAAACACAGTCATGTGGGAACTGCTTGCTATCCCCTGAAAGGATGTTTTCACTCAGAATTAATATAGCTTTATTTAATTTATGACATCACATGACATGATAAATTATGAATTAAAAATAACATTATTTGCTGTGTGAATGCTTGTCATCCATTTTGATAGTAAATTAATCCTGAAGCTTTTGAAATAAAGCTTCCAGCAGCACATAGTAACATCATTAGTAGCACAAGCTCAGAAAGGTCCTTTTGCAAATGGGGAGTCCTAGAATGTGCACTGCTCTGCTTTGTCTGACTTTTTTTTTTTTGTGATTTACTAGCTTTTCATGTATAGTTTATTTTCATTCAAAGGTAAATAAAACAAATTGCTTACTCTCAGACAATAGTTTATAGATAGCAGGATTAAAATGTGACACATACACTGCCCACCTGTTCTAGTAAGGAAAGAGGTATGGATCCTCCTATCAAGGAAATTGTTTGCAAATTACTAATTTTCATATCTGACTCAGCATACAATATTAAATATTTTTTAAAATTATTTCCTATCATTTCCTATTGTACAGTCATTTGCTTTCAGACTCAGCCAGACATGAAAAAATATCCTGCATACAGTTAGGTTTATGTCTACAAAGAGGCTCTAGGTTTTTCGAAAAAACACTAGAATATTTTTTCTGGTTTTTTTTTATTTTTTATTTCAGTAGAAGAGATGAAATGATGGGGTAGAAATAATAGCACAAAGCTAATAAAACCCCTTTTTATCCTAGAATGTTTGAAATTGTTTGGCTGAAGTTTCAGCCAAAGATTTGTGCTGTTTCTTCTTTAATCTGAACTGATTCACCCATTCCAGTGAAGCTAAGAATAGATTTTCTGTCTTTGTTTGATTCCTGACTGCCTGTAATCTGAGGAAATTAAAAAGGAATGAAATGACTCTTACATTTGCTATGGGACAGTACTTGGCAGAAATTCTTTCTTTGGTACTCAGTTTTTAAACAAAGAATCTTGAGAACATCTTTCAGCTTATTCAGCATCACACATAAACTGGATCAACAGCACCTCTCAGTTGAGTTTCTAGCTATGCTGCTTGACTGAAATATCTCACACTGCATCATCTGATTTTCTCTTTTTACTGATCATAGCTTTTATGGCTTTTGTTTAACCTAAGCTACATTTTCAGTTAAGGAAAAAAGAAATGAAATGAGGGGGCAAAGATCCAGCACTACACATCATAAATCATAAATCATAAATCCCAGTAATATGAACCAGATAAATATGGCTCAGAAAAACATGGCGAAAATTTATTGGTGAGTTTGCCTTTAATATGCTTTGCAGAACTTTAATAGCAGCCAGTTTTGGTTGTTGTTCATTTCAGACAAGAAAGGTGAAATGTGACGAGAGATACAGATAATTTGGGTGGTCTCTATGTGGCTACGAATCAGTGTCTGTCTGTCTGTC
This sequence comes from Cisticola juncidis, assembly GCA_013400215.1. Lineage (NCBI taxonomy): Eukaryota > Metazoa > Chordata > Aves > Passeriformes > Cisticolidae > Cisticola > Cisticola juncidis. Next base: position 213,125 of record VXBR01012172.1, on the reverse strand, counting down.
TGTCTTATTTACAACTATGACAGCTATTTGTGGTGGGTGAACTGTATGTTAGGAAGAGAGGCAGCTGCAAAGAAAGAAAAAGCAATAGTAAAGGGAAAAACTTTTTCAGAGGTTTCTGCCAGGGGAAAAAAATAATCGAGGAAAGGTCAAGCTAGAGGAGGTTTTGAGGGTAACCTGACAGTGCCCAAGGCTGAACATCTAAAATAAAATGCATTCACTGTAAACACACTTAGGTTGTTGCTTATTCTGGTGCAAATCATGTTGATTGCACCAATGTCTGGTGGGCAACTTGGGGGCAATGTGTTTCCTTCACTGAAATTTAAAGAGGAATCTGGTTTAGAGCTGAGTACAGACAATGGGATGGCAGAAAATAAATGAATGAGAAGTTAAATCCTGGGAAGTTTTCTGGGGTGCACTATGTGTATAAAAACACCTAGAAGATCTTTGGTGATAATGAGACTTTGATACTGCAGAAGTCTAGCATCTCTCTCTAGGTCATGCAGCCAATGAGATATTTGAGCACAGACAATTTCACAGTTACAGGTAGAGCTGTGAAAGACACTGTGACTATTTCCATGATTAAATAAGTGCATATGTTTAGGTAGCTTGCATTGAACAATTATATGGCATTCAAAACGCCGTTTATAAATTCTAGACTCTAAGGAGCACCAGCACATCAAATACGCTAAGAGATCAGACAAAATAAAGGTTATTGAAGGAAATATTCTTTTGATAGACATCTGAGCTGTATAAATGTAGGCCTTTAGAGAAGAAGAAAAGAGAGAATGAGCAATATAGTAGTTGCTCTAATGACAGTTCAGTGAAACTTTGAAAACATTTATTAGACATGTATTGCTATTTTCTTAACTGGATTATAAGAATCGGCAAACAATGTGTCATTAATTTAGTCTGTTTAATGATTTTTTAAACAATAGGTCTGTAAATCGATCTTGGCTGCTTAACAAACAATAGGTTATACTGCCAACAGTTAGCAGAAAGAACATTTTTTAAAGACTCCAAGTAAATCAAAGGAAACAAGTTAGAGCAAATACTTTTTAAAAAAAATTATATGTGCCAGCCACTTGGAAGTATTTTAAATTTTACATTTTCTAAAACTCAGTAAAAACAACCCTTTGATTGTCAAATTTGTGAGGGAGAAAAGCAAAGCAAAGCTTCTAAAATTATTTATTCCCAAAGCAAAGCCTCCAATTTCTTTTCTTTTTTATTTTTTTTCCTTTCACTTTTTTAACATTAGTCTTTTCATACAAAGAGTCGCATCTGGTTGTGTCAATGTCAAACAGGAAGACAACATTTATTATTAAGAAATGCAAAATACAATAGGTATAATTTTGAAACAAGCAGCCTTGAAATCCCCGAAACACTAACACTAAAAAAGGCAGAGCAACATTTTCATGGCAGCCTTAATGCTGTCTCTGTTCCAGCAGTCGTTCTCAGTGCATCTGCATCTGCTATAAAGAAAAATTCATGTTCAGGTGTAGCAATGGAGTATTCATTCCTTTGTCTTTGATGAGTAGTGAAGAACCAGAAGAAGCATGGGCTTGTTACGAAGAAGGTAGAAGGAAATTCAAGGTGGAGAACTATCTATTACATTGATTATGGATTCCCTTGGTTCTTCTATATATAGGCCAAAAGTCCACCAGAAAACTTGGAAACCAACCCAACACTGAGTTTTAAGAGTCTTGACTACTTTTACCACTGGAGAAGCTACGACAACAGTTCAGTATAATTTCAGTTATTTTAAACATTGCTATGCTTAGTCAAAATCATTGCTGCATGAATGTCTATGTTTGCCATACCTCAAGGGCTGCTGTTGGAGTCAGAAAACTTTGGCATCAGAAGGACAATCACAAATTGGCAGCCCAAGTACCTGCCTCAGGTTTTTGACATTTTCATACATTTAACTATAAATACGTTTTCCACTATCTGAACTTCAAAGTAGAATTGCAAAGCCCTAGGTTTACCTCCACATCATCATCCAGATGGGTGGGTATGGTTTTTATTCTAAAATCTCTATCACTGAAAAAGAGAGGAGAAGAATGTTGTCTGCTTTCCAAGTAACATGTGGAACTGCAGTACTGGCAGTCAGAAGGATCTTGTTTTGACTTGCAAAATGAGCACAATTGATAAAGAAGCCACTGAGGGAAAATAAATGTGAAATATGAGATATCATTTTTATACCATCCTTTTTCTGATTATAACAGCCACTTTTAGAAAAAAAGTAACCTTGGTAATAATTTTATTTATTGTTTACATCCACTTTGAATAAAGTTGAGACATGGGAATGCAATAAATATTACCAACAACATTTCTGAACAAGCTGCAAAAGCCTGTATTTATATTCAGTTGCATAGGACAAATGTAAGGAATAACCCAGAGTTTATTCTGCTCAAGTGTACATGTGATCTTAATTTTTTTCATTAAATCAGATCATTTTACATTTTCACATATAATTGGCTTCATATATTAAACATGCTACAGATGGAAAATGTAAAATAAAGGCATTAAACCAGCTTGAATTATTGTAAAAATAGATATGGAAAGCTGACTTTGATATCTATCGTGACTTAGGGACCTGAGGGGATGCAGTAATAAAACACAGTTCTGGGACTGTAAAAATCAGAGTAATTTTGCCCCTGGCCTGCTCCTGGTGTGAAAATCTTAGTTGTTGAATTACAAGAGTGCAGTAAGTTCCCTTCCAAAGGAAAATGCAAAAACAGACTCCAGAAACCTTTGGAATAGCTGTAAGTTTTCATTAGGAAGCAAGTATTTTAGGAGAAGAAAAACTTTTAACAACTTTCTGAAAACCCAGTGTTTCTGTTGTTTGCTTTCATTACTCTTTCTTGTTTCTTCTCCTTAACAACAATAGATCAGATCAACTTATCTTTACAATTCTATTAAATTGATAATAGTTACCATACTACCATTATATATGATGTTGTGATTGATAAAAATGGGTTCCTGGTTTTGGCTGCAATAAAATTAATTTTCTTCCTAGCAGTTGGTATGGTGCTGTATTTTAGATTGCGGACCAGAATATTGACCAAAAAAAGAAGTTGTTTTAGTTATTTTTAGCAGTATTTACACTAAATCAAGGACTTTTCCTTTTCTCAGACCAGTGAGGTGGCTGGGGAAGCACAAGCTGGGAGGGGACACAGCTGGGACAGTTGACACAAACTGGCCAAAGTTTGTGTCATATGACAGCATCAGCAGCAGATAAACCAGGAGGAAAGGTAGCTTTGGGGTGGTGTTTTGTAACTGACTGGGCATTGGTCAACAGGTCATGAGCAATTGCATTGTGCATAGCTTGTTTTGTGTATAGGATTGCTATTATTATAATTATTATTAATAGTAATATTATTGTTATTGCTTCTTTTCTGTCCTGTCATACTGTTTTTATCTCAAGCCATGGATGTTACTTTTCCCCCCCATTTCTCTCCCCTGCCCCATGGGACTATGAGTAAGTGAATGACTGTGATATTTAAGCCCCTGCTTGGTCAAGCTACAATGGTCCTTTTCTGGTGCCCAACATGGGATTTCCTCAGCCAGAGAAGTCACCTCTTTGTCACCTCTTCCTCTAGTAATAATATGAAATCTTTTCCTTCTGGATAGTCCATGACCACTTCTAAAATTCCTGAATGACTGGGGTTTTCTATTCAAGCTAGTTGGGAGTTCAGTGCGACCCCCTCACTTTGTGTAGAATCAACTGCATGATGTGTAGAGGGGACCTTTCCTCTCGAACACCCAGCCCAGCACTGGCAGAGTGTGCGAGCAGCAGCTGTGCTTCAGCACAAATCATTTCTGAAGCAGCTGAAACCACTATTTTTTTTTTTAGTTGAGTACAGCAGGCCTCAGATCCTCTGTATCCCAGACTCAAAAACCTAAAGGGTTGACCTAGACTCTCACCTGGTGTTTTCTCCCAGAGGTTTCAGGTAGAGACATTCCTTGTGGCTGTGTTGTAGAGCACATTTTTGAGTCTTGCTCTGTCCAAAGTGGCCTAAGATCTTCTGCATGAGCTATCTCTAGTTTGATCTTTTTCAAAGGCTTGTCATTGCTCACGGCCCCATTTGAAATCATTCTTCTGGGTCACTTGATAGAGAGAACTGACAATCAGACTGTAATTTGGAATATACATTCTACAAACCCCACAGTGCCTAAGAAAGCATAGTTGTTACTTTATCGGTCACATCCATCCATTGATCCACTGGTATTTGACTATGTCCATCTTGCCATTTTTTTAGCAAAAGACAATTTTTTTTTCCCTTCTCAAAACCCTCTTCTGTTATATAGCATGGCACAATGATATCATCACCAATGTATCTCAGATTTCTGGAGCTCCATTCTGTTCCAGTGCAGGCTGGATCAGTCTATGGCAGATGGTAATGTTGTGTTTCTGTCCCTGGGGCAGATGGTTCCAGGTGTACTGGACACTATTCCAAGTGAAAGCAAATTGTGACTTGTTCTGTTCTACTAAATGAGAGGAGAAAAATGAAATATCAGTTGTGGCATAACAATCACTGCTGGGGGACAGGCTGGGTATCAGTAAGTAGGTGGTGAGCCATTGCATTGGGCATTACTGGGATTTTTTTTGTTGTTTTATTTCTCTCTCTCTTCTTAAAACAAAATCATTTCAATTATGAATTGTTATCTGAGCCCACAAGTATTTACTTTCATCTGATCCTCCTCTCCATCCCACCAGGGCTGTGGAGATGAGAAGAGTGAATGAGCATGGTACTTAGTGTGTCTGCAGTTAAACCACAACAGAACTATGAATAATTGATCCTTATGTTGCCAGCCCAGATCCACCTGAGCCACTTCAATCTTAGCAATCTGATCCACATTCTGGATATTGTTTTGTTCTGCAGTATCCTGGGTTAATCCACAACAACGGTGAGTATTTAGTCACTTTTATGGGCTTCCATTCTAAGAGTTAATCTTTGTAACCCAGTGAGATGGTGAAAGGAATTCAGATGCCTCACACCTTGTCAGCTGGCTATTGTTGTCCTCCTGCACCCCTCTTAGATAGCTGCAGAAGGGAACATTCATCCACACCTCCCTTGTTCCAGATTCAGTAACAAATGTACATTAAAGGCTTCTATTGTTTTAGCTCTACTGAGATTTGTGACGTTTTTTCCTTCTCTGTCCCCTGGAGGAGTCACAGGCTGACATCTGCAGATGCAGTTAGCAAGGGTGAAGAATCTGGCCTATTAATGTTCTGTACTGGAGCCATGAGACTGTTTCTAAGACTGTGACTGGGAGGCAGTCAAAGGTTTAAGGAGATCCTCAGTTCTTGCATTTGCTAAAACCAGGTCCGGACAACCTTTTTCTTTAATTCTGAGCTCTCATATAACATGTATTTTCCTTCTTCTGCACGCACATTTTTATTCCATATTTTTTCCTGCAATTTTATCAGAAGGCTTGTCCATATGTTCTTTTAAAAATATTTTTATTGCTTTAGCTAAATTCAAGGTACTTTTTCCTTTCTTGGCTGGGATTTTAACTAGTGCTGTGACATAAACCTTCCTAGTGCTCGCTGTTTGTTTACTTTCCAAGGACCCTCTATTAATGTAAAAAGAAAGAAAATTCTGTGATTTGTTTATGTCCTGCACAGCTTCCTATCTTATAAAAATGAGCCATGTAATTTCTATCACACTGATTTAGCCTAGTTATATTCACCTTGACTAGTAATTGCTCTTTTTTTCTTTTGTTTCATGCTCTAATCTGTGCTCTCAAAACATAACCAGTTTTCCAGAAAGCAAAATATGGGCTGATGAGGTGTCATTTTCTCCTAGAGAACTAATCTCTCTACATACCACATTCACTCAGGGGTAATCTCACAAAAGTCAGTGAAATTGCTGCAGAGCCACATCTGGCCCCACAAGTCAATGAAACCACTTGTTAAGTGGGTCTGTTTCTGCTTTCCTTCCTCTTATACCTCCTAAGTTTGCTGAGTGAACATTAATGACCTGGTTCCAGACATGCCTGTTGTACTTACTGCTGGATGCATTCCCTTAGTTTAACAACTAAATTGCAGAAGAGAGGAAGAGAAAGGAATATTCTTTCTTGTTCTGTGATCCTGCTGGCTGTGCTCTGTGGGATGAGTGTGGGATGAGTGTGAGCCTGTCCTCTTCCTACATCTTGTGTGATGAGGACAGGAGGAGAAAGTGGCAAAGTGAGTGGAGATCTGTGGGAAAGAATGAGTTTGTTGATGGTGAGATCATGCAACTGCACAGCAGAGCCCAGATCCCCAGAACTATGTACACTTCCTTTTTAAATCTCAGCTTAGCCTTGTGACCTGGGTTAAGTTAGGCAGTCACAAGGCAAAAGAAAACTAAACTGTTAATTTCTGTAAAAAGCCCGCCACACATCAAACCAAATGAAAACAGACCCTGAATAATCTTTGTTTCCAGGTATTACAGCTATAAAATAGATTTCTTAGATCATAAAAACAAACTTCCCACATTACTGAGGAAAAGACTGATGGATGGGAAGAAATTTCAGCAAAAATTCTTTCACTGCAAACATTAGCCTAACTTTTCCCAGAGAGAGGCAATTAAATTTGGAAACAAGTAACTGCTATACTCACATATTTACAGAAGTGACCTGTGCTATTCCATCACTCCCCCTGCCCCATTCGATGCACTAAGACCCTTTATGAAATGTATAATGTTCAGCTCCCTTTGTTATTTTAATTCAACTACAGCCACTCAGAAGTCATTCTTGTATGACAATAAGGTTAATTCTTTAGCATAAGCCCTATATGGGAGTGCAACTGGGATAACCCTGGAGGTGTAACCCTAGAGGCAAGTAACATTAGGCTCATTTTCAGGGGTCTTCAAAGACTAGTTTAGAATTGCCTGCAGACCTTGGGCAAAGCTGATCTTCGAAGTATGGGCCTTGTCTCACGATGAAAGTGGGCATTGTTATACATCATTAAGAAGAAACTTGAAATTGTTTAAATATTTGTTTCAGTGGGAAAAATATCACTTGAATATATTAGTTTCACTACAAAGACGCCTTCAGATTGTGTGCTAAAAGTGGTGCTTTCATCAACATTCACATAAAACTAGGAACAGATGTGATCTACAGCTAAAAATACAAGGTATAATTGATTTAGCTGCAAATAATAAAAATAATTTTTTAAATTGAGCCATGTGAGGTTCTGCTGGTATTTTCGCTCCTGAATATTGGTTTTATCTGTCTGCTGTCACCTCAGCAACACAATCTTCCTTCTTTGTAGTTGAGAGAATTCCTAGGGACTTCAAACTACACAGATTTCCTTTTATTCACTTCAAACTGAAACTGAAAAACAACAGGAGAAAGGAGTGTCAGCTCTTCACCTGCATGAGGAGGTTTTTTGTCTATAAATCCATTGTCTTCTGAAGAAAAATTCAGACTCATTTTATTAGAAAAGTTCCAGAGCCTGTATGTAAAAAGATCACTGTAATGTTGTGGAGCACCCCAACAATAAATCTGGGGTGGAAGAATAGTGATGGTGATTTATACTCAACAAAGAAATTGAAAAGGAATTTTCTTGGGGGAGTTGCAGTGCTGCTGGTTTTGTTAACCTAAACTCTGTATATGCCCTTGCCTGGACATGACAGTGTAATTGACACGCACTGATAAGCTTGATATGGAATTGGGAAAAAAAACAAACACAGTTTTTCTGTTATTCTTTAAAATAAAGGTCTAAATAAACCATACAGACACCAGCATGTTTATGAAGGACTGAGAGGGAAGCACAGGTACGGAAAGTGTCATCACAAGGTTGTGACTTGAGCTCCGTTTCTGCTATTTTACACTCAAATATGTGTTAGTGTGATATTAACCCAGCAAAGCAAAGAAAGAAAAAGGAAGCAACCTGTGCTGGGACTGAGTGGCTGCTTTTAAAACAGAGAGGTAGAACCTGACTCTCAAGTACCTGATGGGCTGTGCCACATCACATCAGGAGGTAACACAACTAGATGTGTCAGTCTGATAAACTGCTGGGTACAATGCAGTTCTTCAAAAGTCAAAAGGTAAAAGAAAAGGAGCAAATGTTGCCCCATCTCCTTGCATCAAACTCCCCTCTTGTATTTGGGCAGTTTGTTTTTCTTCAAATGTGTTGAATTAACACAAGTACACAGTAGCCAGAACAGAAAGGATAAATGAATCTAATGGCTCCCAGTAGATTTTTTTCATGGTGTAGATGACTAGCAGTTCACAGAATCACAGAATATGCTGAGTTGGAGGAGACCCACAAGGATCACTGGGTCAACTCCTGGCCCTGCACAGCACCATCCCAGGAAACACTCTAAGTGATGCTATAAATAACTATTTAGTCTCTGAGTGAACTGGCAAGTTATATTTGTGCTTGTGGGATATCAAACAACCTTTGCGAATGCATGGAGGGTCATGCCATCCCTCAGAGTCAAGGCTCTTCCTAGGGCTTCTGATTCATTCTGTGATGTATATGATGAAAAGCTTTTGTGTATGCCATTTTCCCCTTCCATTCTATCAAAGTGCAACATTTGCTAGTTTATTTGCATCCTCTGAATAAACCCGGTGTGCTGAGTATGTAAATCATACCAGAAATTAAGTTGAATGATTTTGTTCAGTAAACGGCAAAACAATGTGGACATCTACAACCCCTTGTGAACTGCAATAGATACAGACCTGCAGATTTTGGATTTTTTTATTTACTTTACACAAATAAGATCCTATTTCTAAATACCTATCACAACAAATGTTTTTGGAAGACTGCTTTTTACCTTCGAAGTTCTCTCTGGATGCTCAATCTTTACAGAACCTTCCATTACCTTTATACAAAGAACAGATCTGAAACATTTTGCTTTTCTCTTCAGAGTAGCACTGTTTTAAATAATGAACAGTTGCCATGAGCAATGGCACAGGCTTATTTGTGGTTGTGTATTTGTCTGTCTGATCATTATTTCTGCTCTTTGGCTGTCTCTAACCCAGCAGGTACAGATAGATCCTCAGGGCTTAAAACCTTCCAAAAGTTATTGGAACCTGCATAGTTCAACAGCATAGTTCTTTCTTTTTCTTTTTATTTTTCTTTCTTTCTTTCTTTCTTTCTTTCTTTCTTTCTTTCTTTCTTTCTTTCTTTCTTTCTTTCTTTCTGTTCTGAAATATACTGATTTGGTTTTTTTTTTTAATAAAATAGATCAAGATGTTGACATCCAGAGACTTTATTTCTTTCTTTTACTATAATTTATGTGAACATAACTATATGCTCTACAGATAATAGAATTGAAACATCCATAGGAAAAGAAAAGCCCATTGCTCAGTATTCTTAAGAACAGAGAAAAAGAAATAGCACAGAAGTTAGATGGCTACTTCCTTTAATTTTTCATCTTTCTAAATACCACAGCAATAGAAGAGGAAAAGGTATTTACATCAGTGATGAACAATAATAAAAACATGTCCTATGTAAACACTTTGTCTAATAATGACATTTTACATGTCCTGAATTTGATTTTCAGTTGGTGCAAGTAAGAATAGTTTGACTGAAATCAGCAAATCATTTGCATTCCTTGCAGAAATAGCACATTCCACGAATCAGTGGTAGATTTTGTATACTTCAATAAAGACTTCTCATTATACAACTTTTACTGCTACCATACTTATACTCTGAGTGGATATTAAAATATTGAAACTGAGGGAAGTAATTTTGCAGATCCAGTCTAAGACTGTGCCTCCATCACTCTCCAAGGAACTGATCCCATGTGTCCAGGATTCTCTCCGGATGGATAGCAGAGCCATTAACAGGCTTAACACATATTTAACAAGTATTAGAAGAAGCGGCTCTGACTCAAATAAGAAGCTTCTTCTGTACCTGGGAACTTACAGTGGTTTGATGTGATGGTTTATTAAAATGGAAAGTTCTCAGGAAAATACTTTTTATTTGGCTTTCATCAGTAAAGTTAATGAAAGCAGAAGGGAAACACACATAGAAAATCAGTCCATAACATTTTGAGAATGGGAGACATCAGTCTGCTGCTCTGAAGGGACTTTCATGTCCCTGGTTCTGAGCTCTAAAAGGCACTTATCAATGTGGGTCCTTCTTTGTCTACCTTTTTTTTTAAGATTTAAATTTTATTTAAATGATAGAGGAAATGATGAAATTGCAAAACATTAACCAGATTAATTGCTTCCATTTCAGAGAAGCAAAACTGCAAAGCATCTTTCCATCAGCGGTTGCTGCACTGCTGCAGAACACACAAATGCTTCTTAAACTAGTAAATTCGCTTTTCATTTGGATGCAGTAGATGTTCTGTGAGATTATGGCATTTGATTTTCTCCTATAATCTGTGAGTCTTGCTAGTGTGTTTTCTTTAAAGTTAACCTTTCAGTGTTGTTTCAAAAACCTGTAGAATTGATGATCCAGAGAGTTTGTCACACAAAGCAGGACATAACCTGAATTGAATTCTGGAAGTTATAGATCTTTTTCCAACAATTCATCTCTGTGTGCTTAGAGTGATTTTCTTTGTAATTAGATCCCATAAGCTGACTTTTCCCTGAAAATTTGGTGGTGACACAGCAAATTCATTAATTTAAATATCCTAAACATATTCTAAATCCACCAAGTGACTGTATATCTTAATTGGAGCATTTAAAACCTTTGGAATGGCTGAAATATTAATTAATGAGTAGTATGTTTTATGCTCGACACTCTGATACTTTTTTATACAGATTTGATTTAATGAAAAAAAAAAAGAATCTTGGCTTCTTGGAAGTAAACTAGGATGGTTAGAAACACATTAAATTAAAGGTCAATTTTCACCAGAAATAAGGAAAGAATAAATCAGTCAGATTATACAACTAGTTCAATATTATTGATGATTATTCAGACAACTGTCTGGCAGTTTCAAAAACGTGCAATGATACAAAACTTTGAGGAGTGTATTCAAAAATCTATATTAATCTTAAAAATTCCCCTAGAAGTATCATATGATTTAAATCACAACTCTCTGGCTTTACTTTTTCAGCTATCCAAGTACAAGGAGTATTATCATGCAACCAAGCCACTGACTATGACAACTACTAAATAATAGAAAAGAGAAACAGATACTATGTCAAGTACTGTTTGCCTGAGAAGTGCATTTATTGAGATCACTGTTGACTATGACAATTTGTGACTAAGCATCATGTAAAATCACACAGATTTTTTCTGAAATGTCATAATCTTGATTGTCGTAACTGTTCCTTAGTAAAGTAGAAAACAAATTACAGGAGGCTTATATTTTGGAGAAAAAGAAAAAAAAGAAGCGGGGCAAACCCCCCCTGTTTTCTTTGAATATTAAGGCAACTGAGTAAGATTTATGGAAGTGCAAGAGTCTCAACAATCAAATTATGCCCATATAAGGCTCGTAGTAACTTCACTGAGTATGTTGGGAAGAACCTAATGTTTCCTTTTCTGCTGGGTCACCTGAAAGCTCTGCACATTAAAGTGTCAATTCAGGCAAAACCATTCCAGATCTTAACTACTCTAACTTTCTTAAAGTGTCGTCTTCATCGCTGTCTGTTTTCAAGCTTCAGATTTTGCACTGGAAAAAGAGAAAGTCTCAGAGCCTGAGAATAGAAGAAAGAAATGAATGAACAAAAGAAAGAAACAGGAGAGTTCTGTTCCTGAGGATACTTCAGGCAATATGGGAGATTGTTTTTAAAAGTTTCCAAGTTTCAGACAAAAGTTTGGTTGATAATAACATGCTTCCTCATATTTTTCTTAAAGGAAAAAGAAAATTAAACAAACTACAACGTCATTTGGCCTGAAAAAAATCTAGTAGTAATAAATTGTGATATTGTTGAGTTTTCAATCAGAAAAGAAGCACCATTTAATTGCAACTAGCAAATCTAGTTCTCTACAGCTACTGAGAACGTGATATTGGAATAAGCATATCAAGAATGTCCTTGTTGTGGTGGAAGTCACAGACATTCACTTAATATGGGCTGTACGAAAGTGGCAACAGTTTCCAAACATTTAATGTTCTTCCTTTTAGAATCACCTAGTTCTTCTATGACTGCAACCCATCCCAGCACACACGTGTATCAGGAAGGGATCAAGTGTGTTTTTCTCTACATCCAGTCAAACACCACTGCTTCTGTTAGATCTGGATAACAGATTAGCAAAGGCCTGTGAATTATTATTGTCAAAAGAATATTAGCAAATGGTAGACAGGATTAAAAACTACTTGGGTCCAGACATAATAAGTTAAAAATTCAATCTATCATTTTTTTTCCTATTTTATACAGAACAAGGCAATATTCAAGACCAATTTCATAGTTCTTCTCTGTGCTCTCTTCTCCCTACATATTTATGCAAGCTCCGTATCTGATGCATTAGAATCAGAAGCTGCAAAATAACCTATTTCTAGGTTAGACATAAAAGAATGAATGAATAAATCAATTAATTAACCAACATCAGGAAATAGGAAAAAAAAAGGAAAATAAGCCAAGAAGGATTGAAAAAAATAAAATCTGTTAACTTACTGCCTTATATTGGTGAAAAATTAAGGAATATCTCAAGAAATAACTGTCTGGCTCTTGTCTTCTGCCTCCAAGTGACTATTCACTTTCCTGCAACTACTGTTCAAAATCCTGACTGTCAAGAACTTTATTTCAAGTTGAAGATGTATCCTAATATAAATAAATAAAATGATACAGATCCTGCTAAAGAAACCAAATGCCTCTATTATTTGAGTTAGAATTGCAACTGATTTTTACCAGGAGTAGATTTTTTCCTCACATATTTTATTTCTCTTCCAGGTTAACATTACTTTGACCAGATATACATCACACCATCTGACATGATTTTTAAATATGTAAGATAAAGCCAGACATTTCAGCACATGCAGAGGGGCACGTTTTTTTTTTTTCATTTCTCAAAGGTGGTGAAAGTTCTCACTCCAAGAGTAACTGCGAGTAGTTAGTTATTTGATGAGAAATCATGTCTAATGGGCTTTTTTGTTAAATTACTTTTCCCCAGCTACACAGTTCCTGTGAAAATATTCAGCTCTTTGGTGAGTCAACCATCTTGCCAAATTATGTAAACCAGGTCTCCTGCAGACAGTGTTTGGTTCTCTGGATGGGAAGTCACTCACAGCCACAGATTTCTGAATCTACATAATTCAGATATCCTCATGGCAGAAGCTGATTGATAGGCCCCGAGATCACAAGATCCAGGCTTGGAAAACGCTTCAAGCCTGCCCTCTTCCTTGACAGTTTCTTCAAGCTGTAACCCTTGGATTTTCATGCCATTTGAAGTGTGAGGGTGACAGTGACTGGATGTGGGCTGATGTCAGCCCCCATTAAATGGTTACCGGGGAAGACGAGTGTCCCTGCCAAAGTGAGATGACAGCCGAGCTTTCCTCCGGAGCGCGAGAATTATTACTCCACTCGGAGCCACGGGGTGTGCGGCGCGTAGGTACTGAAAGAATTCACTGTAGCGTGGTGCACCGTACACGGAGCTGCAAATAGGGTCATTCTTCTGTTCAGAGCCCCAATGCCCAGAGTAATTAACTTCACATGCCACGGCTCAACGCTGAGGCTGAGTTCAAGTGAAGTGGTGAGGAGCCCAGCCCTGAAGGGCATGGTTGCTTGAGTTCTTTATTACAAACACAATGAAAAAAGTAATAGTTTTTGCTACACAATGTTTCAGTGCTTCTGCTCAGGAAATGAATTTTGATGTGTTTTGTATCTCATGAATTCTGCATATTTTATTCCCTGGAGTTTAGTGTAAAAACCACTTTTTGTATTGCTAAGTAACATGACTAATTGCACAAACAAAATAAAATCAGCCTGGTATATAACAAGGTTGAAATGTCAAGAGCCATCAGGAGGTCCTCAGGAAAGAATGCCTATGTCATTTTAAATATTCTTTACACAGCATTATCTTAAGGCAAACACAGACTCTTTTAGCCAATTTGTGTTTTATGATTAATAAGAGAAAAAGCTATTTCAGTTTACCTTTATTTTTAACCATCCCAGGCAAAAAAGATTTTCAGCACTGCAGGTATAAGATTTTCATGTCATAACTTGTACATATAAGCACAAATAAAGTACAACATAAATAATAAATGCTGAGAACTAACTCCATTCTTTAAAAAAACAGAAATCTTACCTTCAGTACCAAACCACCTGGAATAGCAGTGTAGTCTGGATAATAAAATGCTTTCCTTCTCCTGTCTTCCAAATTTTAGTACTGATTTTCATCCTCGGATTTATACTTTTTAAAAAATTGGTTTGGCAAGGTACAGGGGAAGGCGGTTGACCCTAGTGGGCATTTATTTAGCCTGAGGTGTGCTTTGTTTCTTCTCTGCTACTCATTCTGCTGCCTAGCTAAAGCAGGTCATCTTAGTGTTTCCTTTCAGTTTGTGTGCAATGATAATCACATCTGTGGGTGGATGAAGTGTTTGAGCTGGCTCCTGTCACAGTTGAGGCTTCAGAAACAGACAATTTAGAAATCCAGAGGTCTAACATCCTGGGTTTTGTGAAACTTTCCCTGGCCTCCTTCTCTATAATCTAGGGGTTCCCTTAACATACCAGAGAGGAGTGTGTGAGGAAGGGGGTGAGAAATAAGAGGGAAGTTTTCTAGAGTTCTTTAACAAACTGTTTGTTGTTAGCAGTTTTGCTGTGCTGCATCTCTCCCACAGGTTTCGGTGAATTGATGTAGACAATCAGCATACACACAGGTATACCTGTTATTTCATCTCCTAGGGAAGATTCTCATCAAAAGAAATAGAAGTGGCTCACAGCAGAAGCCATCTGGACTGAGTGGTGAATGCATGAGGGTTTGTCTTGTACATTATCTTTGTTGTAGGCTTCAAACCTCTGGTTAACAAGTCCCGATGAGTGTGAGAGTTGGGTAACATCCTCCAGTTTGATAGAAAGCTGCCTGAAGAATACTTCTACTTTTGGGGATTAGTAGTCTTTGAAGTCATATATTTTCAAAATATACAGGATAAAAAAGGAGTAAATATTTTGAAGAAATCTCAAAAAAGGCCTTCAAGAGTCTATCCCGTCCAACCTTTGCCCAGTGATAGAATAAACTGTATCTGTTTTTTTTTTTGACAATCCTTCATTCCTGTGGAGAACTGCTTCACATACTGTGAGTTATGATTAAAAAGCTGTGGTGAATTACTGAATAGTCTGTGTGTGTCGGGGAATTTAATTTGTAACCTACTGACAAGAAACCTCTATCTATAAAACAGGTTGAAGGACAAAATTTATTGAAGTCACCACTCAACTAGTAGCTCTTAAAAACTCTGAAAATCAGAAATTTCAAGACAAATGTCTTTGAGGTTTTAAGGGAAGGAGACACAGTCACTACTCTCTGCAGCAGCAGTAAAGTGACCTGTGGAGTTCTGGGTCTTTGCCTAGGGCTTAATAAACTGTTTAAAGTGGATGATGACTGTGAGTCCAAGAAAAATTCACTCTGACCTAGGATTGATCACCACACGTAGGTGGCTGTGAATACTTCACAGAGGAAAAAAAAAATCATTGTCTCTTCTTCAAAACTTTTTGTAAAATTTCAGAGTCATGAGATGTGTTTCAAACCATTGGCTCAAACCCTCCAATCTTCTGTTGTACAAGTGGATTTACAGAGCTGCAATATGGACATGGCTGCTAACCTGTTCTTTTCATCCTCCTGTCATTAAAAACATGCTGCTTTGCCCTGCAAATAGGATCAAGACTTGAAAAAAGGTTTCTGTAAGCACTGGGAACAACAGGCAGCATGAGTGTGCTGAGCAATGCATATGAAATAACAGAGTTCCAAGTGTATATCATGTAAATAATCAGGCAAATTACTAAGACTAGTCAGAATACCACTACAGATATTAGTGTGCAAACTAAAAAATGGTGCAGTGATGGTTATATAAAATAGGAAAAGATCAAGGAAAAAAACCTGCAGCTTGACAGGTCTGAAGGGGCAAGGAAAGGAGAAAGAGAAGAGATAAGCTAGTTCTGCAGACAGAGCTACGAGGTGCCTTATAGGTGAATACATAAAATTTGAGCTGGATTTGGTTGATCAAGCAGAGGGATTTAAAAAGAGTCTATATTTTTACCATTATTTAAAGATAATCATGCCTTTTGAATGCATCAGAAGGGAGCAATTAAAATATCAGAGGACAAATCTTCAGCAGTAGATTCATTCAAACACTGCTGACCTTCGCTTCCATTTACCTATTTACTGCTTGATAGGTACTTTGTATAATTTATAAGGCACAAATTAATACTCCCTAGAACATCAGAGAAGTATGTGCTCCCAAAATCAGTTGCCAAGCCCAAGCTGTTTCTCCTGAACGAATGAGCTCACTGAAGATATGAAGAGTGATTTGAAATTCTCCAACAAGTATGTGAAGTTGAGCCAAACTGCTGCTTCCCTGCCAGTCTGGTTTTTGTCTTTGGAACAAGTGGCAGCCTCATTGAGCAGCAATACAGATAGCACAGTACTACCTAAAATGTTAGATACTTATTAGATTAGTCACAATGAGAGAAAGATTCTATCAAGTCATCATTCTGTTCATTAAATAACCTCTAAAATTATGGAGAACTGAAAGAAATGATTTTCCACATACAAAGAGATGTCTCCCAGTATATTAATTTAAAGAAGGGAGAGCAGACATTACATGTGGTGTCAGATTTGTAAATCTCAAAGGGTAATGTACAATTTCATTATCTTAGATATATTCTCACTGGAAGATAAAAGAGGTACCAACAGTAAAATTTTCGACAGCTGAACTAAGCCTAGTGGAAGAGATACAGTACAGTATATCTTTTTATAATTTACAATGTAGTGCTAAGGAAGCTCTGGCCCAGTTGGGAGATTCTCACTTATTCAAGTGGTTCTATTTAAGTCAATGGAATGACTAGTGCCAGGGTTTCTTTGCCTTTTCATGGGAAAGGACCACTTGAATTCAGCTGATTAGCACATTTGGATTCCAGGGATAATGATCTGATTATTTTTTTTCCCTNTGTGTGTGTGTGTGTGTGTGATTCTATACCAGAAGTAGGACACTATTTTATTTTAGAAGTGAAAGATTGAGGAGACTAATTTATTATTTGCTTTCTGCAGTTTATATCAAGACTTAACAAAATCTCACTGGACTAAATTCTGTAAATTTCCCAATCCAAAGTTTATTTGAGACTGTTACCAACATTAATTGCCTTTCTGAATTGCTGTATTTTTTTTCCCCAGCTTCAAACACTCTTTTAAAAGTTCAGTTCATATTTTCTCAGGGCTTTGCTACCTGCTGGGAATCATACCATGTGTGATAGAGGTGTCAAGATTTATATGTTAAAAAAAATCCAGGAGAACTCATAAATTTAACAACTGAAACAACTACATTTGGAAAGCATGATAATAGCTCTTGAGAGACAACAGAGTTGTACATTTATGCTAATCAGCCAATTTGCTATTGCTTTCCTTAATGGTGAAAGGTGCTTTAATGCACAGTGTTCTGTTCCATGACTGATAGACTGAACATCAGGATATTACCTCATGTCAGCTTTTCCACTGAAATTTGGACTATACACAAGTATATCCACATTATACATAGCAAGTAACTGAGCACTCTACTAAAGTTAATGCAGAACACAATTTTAATTTTTATTTACTTTCTTTTATTATTTCTAGTGCTTCCTCTGGTGGAATTTCCGTCACTCCATTTACACCATAAAGAGGACTCTGAAATTAAGTGACCACCCTGTTTTGGGATATGAGGTTGCATAGCACAGAAACAGGTGGCAGCACTGTGGCAGAATAGCCCACAGGTGTCTCACACCCGTGTGGTGCTCTGGTAAGACTGGTATAAATGCAGAAGCAAGCAGTTTGAAACTAGGAGATTGCAGAGATGACTCACAGATGGCTTGAAAATGCCCTAGTTCAGCACTGAGCTCAAATGAAGTGAGAGTATTGTCAGCTTTCTGAAGCTCTACTGGTTTGCCTTTATAAGACTTGGCTTTCTACACCTTGTTCCTTACTCAACCATGATTGCAGTTTCAGACTGAATAGATATAATAATAAGAAAGGACACAGCCAGGACCTCTGGCTTATCTTGGCTGTGTCACTGGCCTTAGGGTGATGATGTGATGGTTGCTCTAAAAGAGCAGGGAGAATATAAGGTGAACATCTCTCACAACCTATTGTCTGTGCTGGAGGTAATTACATGTCATGGGTGTAGCTGCACTCGCTTGGATCCTCTGAAGTCACACAGTCCCTAATAAAAGGCTTATCATTCCCAGATATGTCTATTTATGCCTGGTCCTTGCTCCTGACAGCATCAAAATACAACTGTAATAATGAGGGGCTACCACTTAAAATGACCATTTTCAGAGAGATTAGTCATCAGGTACGATGGAATTGGACAAGTAGATTTACTGAGCAAACACAACTTAGTGAGATAAATAGCCACAAAAAAATTAGTGGCTTCCTCTTATACAAAGTTTAAGACAAACTAACATAATTTAACTAATATTGTATTTATAAATATAATTACACTTTTAAAGAGTAATGAGTGTTATATTTATAAGAACATAACACTAGTAAGTGGCAAGATTATTTGCAGTAAGAAGTAGTGATAAAAAATTACAATATATCTACTGTCTTCTATATCTTCTGAGCTTCCTACCAAGCCTTAAGCAGAGCTCATTATTTTAATATGACTTGCTTTCAGGCATGCCTGATGTGCCTTTCTGTGTGGGGAAAAGGCAATCACGACACAACATCCCTTTCTCTAGTTTCCATACTCCCTACACTAAGTTGCAGATCCTTGGGGAGTAAAGACTTGCTCCTGACTCCAGATGTTTGTCATTTCTCTCACCAATAGATGGGGCTGGGACTTGTGAGAAGCTGAGTACTTTCAGCTTTTAGCAAAAGTGATTACTATGTCACACACTCGATAGACTGGCAGCATCCTAAGTGCTATACTTTTAAAAGACATTTTACTAATCCTACAGCATGGTACCGTGTTGCACTTACTTTACTAATCTTTATTCCTTTAAGAGACCACTGCATACAGTGCATCTGCTGTGAGGGTTGCAAACCTATGTTTTGCACAGGTTCCTGCACTAAAATTTTAAGGCAAGCTGAAAAAAATGATGGTTATAGTCTGACCTTTCACTGGCATGAGGTAATTGTTGCCATCTAGTATACAGTGCAGTTTTACTGAAGTAAGAATGTTGGACAGAAAAGAAAAGCAAGTATTTCAGGATGTTTTATTTTTTTCCTTGTAATTGTATAAGTGCTGCTTCCATTAAAGAACAGCTGATAAGGCTAATACTTTTGAAACTGTGTAATAGGAGTTTGTAACATCTAAAAATAGTGGCACCTTTTAAAGAATTGATTTTTAACNAGAAGGCGAACATAATTGTATAAGTGCTGCTTCCATTAAAGAACAGCTGATAAGGCTAATACTTTTGAAACTGTGTAATAGGAGTTTGTAACATCTAAAAATAGTGGCACCTTTTAAAGAATTGATTTTTAACTCTTAAAATACTTAGTAGTTTGTGAGAAATCTCTTCTGGACAAATAGTTTGAGTCCTGAAGAAGAGATAGACACCTGAACTTTGTTTTGTACCAGATGATGTTTTTCACGTTACTGTGTGGGATATTCTGGAAACTGTCAAAGAAGCAATCAGAAGGTCTAAAGACTAAAGATGTACGGGAGGGGTCAGAATTTACATGACTATTCAGGAAACAAATATTTTATCTGCTTGCAGCTACAGCTGTAATGATGTAAAGGATTTTATATCATTAGAGTTATGTTGCATGCATTGGTTAAACACTGGGGAAAAACAACTTCCTTTTTATTTGGAAGCATCTGATACTTTTTACATCTGGCCAACATAAATTTATTGTAGAATTCAATACAACAATTTTTTCCTGAGCCTGGTCAAAATTCATGCTTCATTAAAGTGGACAGTATCCTTCTCAAAGTCCAGTTTCAAGTGCTTCACCTTTAGTCAGGAAGTTTTGGATTTTGAATGTGAATATGTGTTGTATAACCCATTCTTCCATTTAGATCTTCATTCATCTGCCCCAAGAATGTGTTTGTTCCAACATTGTGCAGATAACCCTTGCCATTAAGTCTAGTGCTTTACATCACACTATAAATCAGCATACATCTGGTTAACTCCTTTTCTCCAGGTGTGGAGGAGACTTACTCCATTCCCTTTATGTAAGTTCTGCAACCCCTCTAATCTCCTCAAATACTTGAATACTATTGAGCAGTTCATTTAGCTGGGTGACAACTTTGTGCTATAGGTAAACTTTTTTCTTATTGTCTTCCCAAGAACAGATTGCAAGCAACTGCTGGTTTTGTTTTTAATTTTTTTAATAAGAGAATGTTCCTTTCTCATGCACATTCCTATGCACTTCCTTCATTAGTTCAGGTGTCGGTAATTTTTTTTTTCTCATGTAAGAATATGAAAAAGGGCTGAAGAATGTACCTTGCACAAGGAGAGGCAGATCTGGATAAAACAATAATGAATGACAATATATTTAGATGAGGAAACAAAACTACAGCTAAATGAAGATGCAAGTTAGCCACAAGTTGTGGGATAGTAATGTCCTTTACAATTATTGACACAATTGCTTTAATCCTTTGTTAGACTTATCTAAGGCACCTATGGTTTTTCAATTCCTATTTGCTTCATTTTGGGGCAGAGGGTAAAAACTCATATGCTGTTTATTTAGGAATTAACATTCTTCTTATTATGTGTTAACCAGCTATACACAACACTTCTGGTTTGAAAATATGCTGTTTACAAGAAATATGTAAGCTATTTTCTGCAATTAAATATGGACTGATATAATCCTTTGAAAAGAGGCATGTGGTATCAATGTGGCAGGGTTGGCACATGATGGGACATTATCAAAAAGACATTTTTCTTTTTCTGGCAAGATATTTATGCAAATCCACTACTTTTTATGTTAGGCATAGAATCTGAGAAGCCCCTGAGCAGGCACCTTGCTACTATTACAAATGAAGTAGAAGGAAGGAAACTGTGCATGTCTATCAACTGTTTCTGTAAATATCATAGCTATTTTTCAGGGTCATTAAACTGGACCATCCATTGTGATTATGGCTAAGAGCCAAAGGTATTTAAGGAGTGGTGACAATATACATTTATGGCACCATGATTCATGGTATTTCTTCATACAGATTTGAAAGCTTTTTGTACTTAGCCCACTTAGTTGGGTAATGTTAGTTCAGAAAACTTGGAAGCTAAGAACAATGAGCTGGGCATGCAAGTAATGTTAGTAATGTCAGTTGTCAAAGAACATTATAACGGTATTATGGGGAAAGCCAGAAGGTTCATAAAATAGAAAAATGTATTCTTGCTGCCAATCTGAGGGAACTGAAAAAAAATAAATCAAGACAGCTGTTTGAAAAGGAATATAATTTTTCTTTCTCAATGATGTGGTCCAAAGAAATTATTTAGCTTAGTTAACACACTTGCAACCCTAAAATGCTGAGAGCATTCCAAAAGCCCCAAGTGTCTGTTAGCATAGGTGATCTTTAAAGAAAACTGTGAGTGGTTTTCCCTTCAGACAGTGTCATGCTGCTTTGACAAGATTCTAAGAAAAGCACTGGCTCATAGCATGCTACATGTCCAAGTTAATATTTCAGCACCTGGTAGGTGAGTTTTCTATGGTATGCATTCCCCAGCAATGTTTTCCACAGTGTGCATCCAGAAAAGATTTTTATCATCCAGTATTTCATTCTTTTCTTGCTTTTGCTATAGAGTTGCCAAAGAAATGCTATTTCATTTAAAACCATCTCACAGTGGATTGCAGGGCCATTAGAGCAATCCCTGAGGAATCTCTTGGAACTCAAGTTGTCTGGGGGAAAACAAAGCCAGGACTACATTCCACTGGGGGGACCAGCTCCAAAGCATGGAGGAGTCTGTGATGAAGCTGTCAACTTTCAGTCAGTAGGGAGTAAATCCCCCTTTCCTCCACAGTATAGGCATCCAGAAGAATGAAACTTTTCTGTGACTTGAGACCAGCAGTGAAATGCAGGCAGTAAATGAAAGACATGAGTTAAAGCATTGGTAAGAAGATGGCAATGCTATCCTTCAGTAATGGCTATCACAACGCCACACTTTCCAAGAAATATAGCTGGTTTCATAATATAGTTGGTCTCAGGAAATGACATGAGCTCTTAAAGGCCACAGAGAATGTTAGGACATGCTTCAAAATGTACTAAATCATGGGAAATGCAAGATATGCTGACCTTGTTTACGTGACTATGACTTGCTTTTCACAATAACTGTAATCTACTACTTTCTTATCTGTTACAATATTCTTCAATTCAGCTGGTAAGAGATGGGTTTTGTGGTTTTGGTGGTAAAGATTCAATCATGGCTTGGGACCAGAGGCTATCAGTAACCACAGACACAGATAGGTTGCAACTATTAGTGGCCAGTGTATGTTGAGCTTAAATGTTCTGGTTAAGCTGAACAAAGTAGGGGAAGTGGTGCAATATGACTGTGTGTAAGAGGAGAAGGAAATTGCCATCAGGCTCAAAATTAATCTAGGAGAAGTTAAATGTTAATCAGCCCAAGTTTCATTACTACTATTGTTAAATGGGGAATTTGCATAGTAGTTTACAGAAATCAGTACTTTCTCTTTAAGGTTGCATTTTTGGAAAATCATCCTAGAAACACATTTTGATTTTTATTTGTTTGTCCCTTGAAAATACTAATTGAAACTGCCCTGACCAAAAGGGTGCTGTAAGAAATAAATATGTAATAAATAAGTTGCCTACATTTACTTCTCCAGCATATTTTGTACAGATGTAAACATCACATTAGTTCAGGTGGATAAAAGGAAATTTAAGCATAAAATATAATAATACTAGGACAGAAGAAAGTAATGTCATACAAAATCTTTCTATTAAGAAGCCTGATATTGTAAATCCTGTAAATAAAAGGACTTATAATTTTGGAACGGGTTTTGAAAATGAAACACACAACTTTCTTCCATAATGTAATAATCAAAGTAGTAATTTGAAATTAAATATACATCCTGTCTCCAAATAAAATAATTTTGGACATGCCATAATTGTTCAAATTTGTTCATACTATAAATTGAACCTTACCAAGTGCTTTAAAGACAACTCGAAGAACTTTCAGTGGTCAATAACCTTCTTCTAGGGAAGCTTTCTTTTTTTATCCTGACCAGTCATGTCACAACTAGTGCTCAGAGGCATGAGGATTAATAAGGAACACTAGGGTAGTTAGGGCAGTCTCCATTAACTGGAAATGCAACTGTTCATTGTCCTCTTGGTAATACTCAGTCCTGTCCTGAACTGCCACCCTTGTGGCAGAGATTTTGCAGGTGAATTTTGAGTACATGGAAGATTTTCTTTCAATATTTTAAAAAATGCTCTTTCCAGTTTCACTGGATGCTTCGTTGCTGGTGTAGCAGACCCCTTTATGAAAAAGGAACACTAGAATTGTTTCTCCCATACTGCAGCCTGTACTAGTATATTTATCATGATCTTTCTTTCGTTTTCTTTTTAAATAAGGCTATTCAGTGAATGTCTCTGGGCCTTTTTTCATGGCTGCTAGCATTCTTGTTTTCTGTTTTCAGTAACTGCCTAGTGACAGTGCTACTTACTGAAAAGGATTAAATTCTGTAAACTAGAGGAAGAAGAGAAAATGTTATAAATCTGATGTTAAATTATACATTATGTACATGTGAATGTAGAATATATATATTTTACATGTATAAAAATGTAGTAAATATTTCCCCTTTTTTTTGTATAACTTGGCTTTTTTGGTTTTTAATATTTAGATTTTCAACAATAATTATGGGTCCTCTCACGCTTCTTATGATGTGAGGAAAATACCATTGAGCTATCCCCACCAATTCCTCTTCTGTTCCCTGACACATTGCAATTAATTTGATGTGTATTAAATTTTATGAGCTGTAGAGACAAGTCAATTCAATCCAGATACCACTAAAACGTTTGGATGTAAGGTATAACAGGAAATCTGTTGCAGAGCATGGGTTTGCACCCAGGTTAGTACTAGCTCTATCTCTCTGATTTGGAAGAAATGTACCAGTGAGCTCTAGTTGGAAGCTTATGACATAAATATATAAAGGACATGAAAAAGACAAGGAAAGTTAATCAATTTTCACTAAGCATAGAATTATTGGACTGGTTCTTTTAGGATGCTAAAAATAAAGAAAAGTTCCCACCCCCACCCTCAATACTCCAACAAAGAAATCAATAAAGTAATTAGAAAAAGTGAACTGTATTAAGGTTAAATAGAAGTTCAGCTCACTTGTTTAAGGAATTGTCAATAGTTTCTTATCAGAAAAATATAAATGCATGGGATTTATTGATTATATTGGTTATATTAACAGACACCATCTGCTACACAACCCTGCAACCTAGGGATTTGTCTTCCAGTGATGATTGCTGCAAGAACAAAGAGAAATAGGTGGCCAAAATATTTCTGAAAATCTTCGTTAGTTTATAGTCTACCTCAAAATTGAACTCTTGCTTCTTCTACTGAAACAATACTGTTAAAATTATCTACTTGTTATTAGTTGGGAGAAAAAAAAAATCATTGATATGTGATAATATTTGACAGTCTCAGTGTCAGTATCAGCCAGAGAATAATGAATTACTAAACAATAAAAAGTGAGATTTGGGAGAATGGGTATCAATTTATCTCTTGCTGAACGTCTCAGAAAAGAATTTAGTCATGATAATATTTGAGAGCAACAGATCAATTTGAGGATAACTGTTACTTATGTAAGAGATGTTTAGCCTTAGATTTCCTTATCATCTGCCTCAACAGACCTGAAACTGCTTCTTCCCGCTGATGGGTTGTGTTACCAACCAGTTCTGTTCCTCTTTTTCTCCCCCTTGCTTATCTGTCTCTCAGGTTTAGCCTGCTTCACAGTCATTTCAGGACTGAAATTCCTGGGGTAAGAAAGAGTATTTTACCTTAACATGTATCATACCATATCATCCTGACTTCCCCTTGGTATGGACTTCCCACTTATAAAATTTTCTGGGATGTTGAATGAAAAAATAATTAAAAAGCTAAGCGACTTAAGGAATTCAGATATTTGTCCATAACTGAGGCCACAGACAATGCAAGTACATTGGTGGTGTTGTACAAAATGAATGATTTTGTTCCTCTCATGTCTCAGGATTTTTGGTTTGCGAAGCTATTGATGCTTCCATTGTGTTGGCTTGCCTAACTTTAGTAAGTTAGAAAATAATCTTTTGCTCATCTCAGCTACAATTGTATGCTAGTGCTGGAGTATGGCTTAACA
Organism: Cisticola juncidis; assembly: GCA_013400215.1. Lineage (NCBI taxonomy): Eukaryota > Metazoa > Chordata > Aves > Passeriformes > Cisticolidae > Cisticola > Cisticola juncidis. The sequence continues at coordinate 187,804 of VXBR01012172.1, read as the reverse complement.
ATATACTAAACATTTTTGACATATTCTTGTATTTTTATTCTCTCTTTTTAGTTTTTATTTGGGAAATAGTTTACTCTGAGTGAGACTTTGTGTTCTTTCCTCTTCTCCACTCATTGTCAAACTTTTTGTATAAGACTTAGGATGTCTGAAGAAACAGTTTTTTCTTTCTTTTCCTAGCAAGACCCTAAATAGGTTCACTGTTAATACAAATACTACGGGATAACAAATGCTAACTATTCTGAATACAATAACAAAAAGCAGAAGAAATTTTCCACTCTAAATAGATCAGCCTTGATGCACTTCTATCAGCTTAGTCTTGCACTAGAACCTATAAACTGTAATATAACACTGAGAAAAAAATTCAGGAAAAATCGGTGTGTGGGGCAAGAAAAATGGACTACTAGAGCTTGACCTTCCTAATTATAACATAACTTGAAGGCAAAGAAAATAAGATACATTGCTTTTCCAGATTTTCACTGGCATCCTCAGCTCATTAATACCTTTGTGGTGCAGAGATTGTTATGAGCCAGTTACTACGTTTTGTCAGTTAAGCAAAGCAGCAGAAGTAAACAAATTAGAAAAATTCAGTGTTGCCTATCTGAATTCAAAACAAGAAATTAAATTGAATGTGGACAATCTTAAATTTGGCCATAATGTAGATAAACAAGGATAAGTAAATTGGTACAACATTTGCAAATATATGCAATATTTTTAAACATTTTCTTTTTAAAACACAAATATTTGCTCTATTTAATAGCTAGCGGTTTATTTTTGCAGATGAAATAATTGCTCTACTCTCTGTCTTTATTAAACACTGGGTTTAGAAGAGTTCATACAAACAAAAACTCAGCATTGACTATGCCACACTGAATTCTTTAAAAACTAACAACGTCATTATTATAATCTGATGGTTTGTATTTTGGTTTTCAGTACATAGCCAAGCATATGAATACAGTTCAGAAATATTTGATGATGTTGAAGTGTATTCCATAAATTTTAAAAAAAGTTTTGGCACAAGATTTTATTCTCTTTTTTTTTTTTTTCCCCAAGCCTTTTATTTCCCTCTTCCCCCCAAAGAAGAGACATTGAGAATCAATGGATTATTGAAGAAGTCACATTTTGAAGCTACCTGAAGAAATAACTGACACCTTGAAAGGTCACTTTCAACTAAAAATAAAAATACACTCCATCATCCTGTTTTCAGATCTGAAAACAGTATGTCCTGAGCTACCACATCAGTCAGAAGTATTCCTTTCTTTTTCTGTACAGGCATCTCTAAGGTAACTACTGACTCATTTATGTGGAAAATGTGTCTGACTTCCAAAGGACAGTAAGACAGCTGAAGGTATTTCTTAGAGAGGTGTGTTCATTTGAGTAATACAGCAAAATACTGAAATAGAAACTGCATCTCTTGGGACACATACTTCTTATGAAAAACAAATACATTAGGCTGTGCAGTCAGATTCGTACACTTTCAATTTCCTGGAATTGCCAAGACATGTCAAGCTGTTAATCATGTTCTGAAGATCATCTGCTGACTCCAACACCTCATCTTAGTAGGAAGTGTCATTGCTGAGGGCTGAGTTTTGCATTCCCTTCTCCAGCAAAACTTCCAGCAGAGATTTCTGACAAGCAAAGTTAACAGGATATTATACAATAGTGCATATTCATATGGTTAATTCTTTTCTCTCTCTTCACTCAGCACAAAAGAATGTTGGATGTAGTGAGAAAGAAAGAAGAATAGCATGGCAGTGATGGTACAACATACTGTGTTAATGGGCAAGAGCTGATTTCTGTTTTGATAGCTTCGTGTCATAACTTAGTGAGGTGTACATTTTTTTCCACACTGCATAGACACAGAAAAGTGGAAAATATAATAGGTTTTACCTGTGATAAAGGGCCAGCATTCTTTTATTTTCTATGAAAGGCTAATTCCCTTTCCCAGAATTTTGTGAATACTGAGATGCTATAAGCACATTATGTTTGCCAAGCCTGAGAATGCATTACAAAAAAAAGGCACTTTGACAAAGAGATTTTATTATTGATTGAATCTATGACATTTTCTAGAAGATACTAGATGTGGACCTACATGTTTCCTGGTCTGATAACCAATACAAAGTTTACTAAGGCTTCTTGTTTAGCACAATATTGGTGTTCAGTGTTCAAGTGGAAATTTCATCACCTGTTAAATATAATTTCAAAGATGTAAGAAGGTGTGAAAGAAACCCCCAAACAAACTAAAAGGAACATTGTCAGCTTTGTAGCTTTTTAACTCCTTTAATGATGACCTAGCTGGGGAATATCCCTCAAACATGATGAATTGAGTAACATGGACATTTTGAGCCTGTGAGTGATCATGGCAATTTGGTATAGTCAGTGCTAATTACAGCTGAGAGCAATTTTTCCAGCTGGCAGTAAATGTTCTCATGCACCCATGAAGAATATAGGAAGATTAGGAATTCAAGGTTGTGCAGTTAAGGTGCTTCTACTTTGTCCTAAAATGGTAGCCATGAGGTATCCCTCAAAAAGACAGGGTGGTTTCTGTATCCATTTAAACTGTCAAGGGAGCACAGAAGGATGCCTTTGTTTACCACTGTCTAGAGATAGTTTTGGACAAAAGTGTAATTTTAAAATACTGAGATGGGATTAGTAGGCAGAATTTAGATACAAGTAACAAAGGCATGCCTGTTGTATGCTTTATGTCTCTAGAGAGTACAAGCATGTGGAATGATATGTATGTTTACTGTGGAACCATTTTCTTCTTTGGTGTTCATAGTATGTTACAGAAAAACAAAGTATGGCTTTGTATGCAGAAATCACTATGTGGCATAGCTTTGGGAATCTCTGTGCATTTAATAAGACTTGCTGTGAGAAAGAATCACTTTGGCTCTCTGGGGGAGGGGGAAATAAATAATTAAAAGAGGCTGATTATATAGCTAATACTACATTATGCAAATATGCAACCCAGAGAGGTTTGACACACAATGCATTGATTTATATGCCATTTAAGGGCACCTTATCTTTGTTTCTTTATTTATAAGCTGGACTGTGTATATGCATACCCAGAGAGAACTGAGGAGCTGCTACTCGCCTTGGTGTCTCAGCCTACAGTTTGGAGCTGGTTGAAATGGGGATCCAGTTAGAGAACAGGGCTTAGTATGCACCCATAAATACCATGAACTTCGGCCTAAGCTGTGAGCCCTAGGGCAACTTCAAGAAGAGGGAATGGATATTTCCCTCTTGGAAGTTTTTTTTCTTCTTTGGGTGATGGGTCAAGAGAAAGAATGTTTGAAAAGGATGATTTTACAATAGATTCCTGTTAAATTGTGGTGGTGAGTCACCATAGCTATTTACAGAAAAAAAGGATAAATAGAGGTACTTTTTAATGCAGAATTTCTCTTAACAAAGAGGGCAGGATTTAAAAGAGAAGGAAGTTCATATTTAGAAGAATGTGAGAAAAGATGAACTAATATGAATTCCTAAGCCATGAGTCTGCATTAGTGGTTTGTTGAATACAAGACTGAAGCATGGAGTTCCACCACTGAGTTAGGTTACACACCTCCTTTTTTGCCAGGTATAGGCAGGGAGTCCCAGAGAAGCTTAATTCTGGAAACACACAGAATTAATGAGTACTTCTGGTGGTAGCCCTGGAGGCTAGCAATGCATTTTTGATCTTGCCTTTGATTTGCTAAATTTTTAAAATGTCGTTTTCATCCTAGTTCACTCTAGTGTCAGTGTGTGTGAGAACTAAATTAGCGTTTGTTCATCCAGTGCAGCTTCCACCAGATGGAAACGGTGACGTTCAGCCTGTCCTGGGGATATAGCTGTCAGAGAGACAGCAAAGAGCCATCAGCTGCTGATAGCTTTTGGATATTACTGACATGGATTAGATTTATCTATGAAAAGGAGTTTTGTATTTTGTATCATTAATTTGTGAGAAGTTACTTGTGAGTTCTTGTGGCTTTTGTTTAAACTATATTAATCTAAGTTGTTAATTATGCAAACTTTTTTATACATATATTGCCCTTCTGTATATATTCAGGGAAAGAAAACTAATACTAAAGTGAATTAATCATAAATCTAGCTCTGTAGCTTTAGGAAAGACAGCCTATCACCATATCTTCCCGTTAGGAAAAGGGAATAGTGGAGATTTATCACAGTCTTTCACAAGTGTAGATGTCATAATACAGTGGACTGAGATGCTAGGAAAATGTAACTAGAGACTCCACTAGTAGCCTAACGTATGTTTCTGAAATGCTTTTTTCTATCAAACATGGCCCATGAGCTGTTGTGAAGCCACTGATGGATTATCTATCAACCCCTGCACCATGATGAGTAAAAGCTCTGTGAAACTGACAAGTTATAAGACAGTTTCCTTGAAATTCAGCACCAGCACATTATCTTTGAAGTGAAATTCCCTGCATATTTTTTTCTGATATTTTTTGTCTGGGGAGAATTCTTTCTTTATCAAAGGTCTGTTACCCCAGAGCCAAGATGTTGATGGCTGATGAAAGTGCTACAGTGCCTTGTTACATTCAGCAGCTTAAAAGCCAATAAAAACTAGTTTTTGTCTTGTTGCACTCTTTTCTTCCTTTCCTCCAGAGGTGTTTGCTAAAGGCAAGGTAAGCTGATAAGTGCTTCTTTAATCTGAATCAGAAGACTTTTCACACAAGGTTTAATATTTTCTTTTTAAGTAGCCTGTTATCAATTGAAGGAAGGCTGAAGACTAGAGAGGCTTCATTTATCTTACCAATGACAAGAAGTGAGAAAAAAAATTAGCTATTTCAGTGTACTGAATGAATGTTGATGAATGTTGTTCTTGTGACTGAAAGCATGTGGATAGCAGTTGTGGACACTATTATTTGAGAACAATGGACATGTACAGTACTTTAATTGAACTGCAAAGGCAGGGGTGATCAATATAGGGTAAGAGTTGTTAAAATTAAGATTTCGAGTGAAATCCAGGCTGTAAGAAATGTAGCCCTTACATCCTATTTGGGGAGAAATCAACAGTCCTTTGGGTCATTTCATCACTGTCCTAGAAGATCCAGGGTCATCAGGTTTAACCAATGGGCTTGGAAATATTTGTAAGTGGTTTGTTGAGCCACAGTTTTGGAAAATACCTCATTGTACTTCTCTCTTTCCCTCTTTCATTAAAAACAATAAATGGTGCAGCGGGACATTGCAATCTCAGGATTACTTCCTCTATTTTTTAGACATTACATTGCACTGGACCACTGCATTACAAGAGCCTGGAAAATCTTAGGAATCCCTTTGGTGACCACATCAATGTCAACTTTCTACTTTCCAATTTGAACTTGTTTCACACACTTCCTTTCTTCCACTCCTACCTTAAAGAGAACAGATGCATGTCTGTGAACCTGCTTTGACAGATATTTAACTGTTCTTACTTGTTGTTTTTTCATGTGTCTTGCCATTCTTCCCAAAGCTGAAAGCTCAATATCGCAGTACAGCAGCTGGAGGTTGATAAGCTATTACAGCAAACGAATGCCGTCACAAAATTTTACTACAGAGCTGAGGTTTATGTGGAGGAATGGATTTCTACTACTTGATGAGATTCAGATTCTTCCTATGCAAGTTGTATTAACACTGTTTTCTCCTTGAAAAATACCTGTTCTCTTTCTCCATTGCTTCTATCCTGACTGATAAAACCACAGATCTCATTGTTTTCCCAAAGCAATCAGCTTTCAGAGGTTCTGGTTACAGCCAAGAAGCTTTTATTATACTCTAAAAAAAAGATAAAAGAAAAAGTACTTTTTGAAAACTTATATGGTGAAGATATCATTAAATGAATTAACAGCTTCTTAATTTTCTCTAATATTTAGACATTATCTGTCACAGCACAAGTGTCTTCTTTCTAAAATTCACTAACACCCCACCTCTCTCAGATAAGGCGTAAATTAGCCCTTCTTTCCTAATCTTCTCTGCATTCATGTCAGTATATTGCTTTATTTTGTATAGTCTGTTCATAAAATGTGTAATTTATGCTCTACCAATGTTCCATTCAAACTTAAACCATGTGTCTTTTAGCCCGTAGTGATTGTAAGCTTAGCTGTAAGTGACCATAGTAATTGGTAATATCAGAGTCTGATTCACTGGCAACCTCTCACCGTACTGTTACCCAGAGCAAATAACCCACATAAAATCTACTCATCAGTTTGGAGCCATGTTTAATTAATGACAGGGATCTCACTCTCTTGTGCAGGGGCCTTTTAAGTCATTCTGTGCTTGGTAGCGTAGATTTTGCATTCTAATTTTAGGCATTAACCACCTGGTTGAGAGGGGAGGATTTTATTTTCAGCAGCGAGTATTTTTTTTCCCAAGTACTTCCTGTTGTAGTTATTATCAGTGGATCTGAACCAGTTGGAAAGAGGGGCTGGAAATGTTGGTGTAGAGCTGATGGTGGCCCAGGTGTTCGCTGTGTGCTGCCAATAAACTTCTGGTGCTTTGAATGTGCGTTGTCTACTCCTGTTAACATCATTTATGCATCTGCAGCAGTGTCTTTTAAAGTAATTTGTTTAAATTGTGATTCCAAGTCAATGTTTTCTGTAACCCCCTATTCCTGTTATGCAAATGGTTTATCCCTCAGTTTGTACCCTCCCTTGAATTGTCAATAATTACATACCCTGTCCCTTTTTCCCAGATTGTTCCTTGTCAGTCTTCCCCGAGAGCTAGCCCCTTCCTAAACCCTGTGGGGGATTCCCCGAAATCTTGATGCCCTATTGGACCACACGACCTATCCTCCTCCCCTTGTTCTTCCCAATGATCCCTAAAACCTATCACTTTATGTTATCTCCTCCCATCCCTCTCCCTCTTTGGCTGTATCCAAGTTTCCACCCCCAAGGTCCTCCCCAGTTTATAAGTCAGTGTTCCCTGAGTTGCTTGTTTCTTCTGACTTGTCTGTTTGAGAGTTTGTTCCTGGAACAGACCTTTGGATTATACAAAGCAGGAAAGCCTCCCTCTTTTTCTTACCCTTGACCTGCACCTGCTCCCATCTGTATGTGGGCCCGATACTTCTGAAGCCTGAGGGTTGCTAGCTTTCCCAAGGGAAAATTTTCAGCAGCTTCTCCTTTGCTACACAAGCAGCTTTGTGTAAACAACTATTTTTCTGCATAACATTTCTAAGTAAACAATATTCCTTTCCCATAACAACCTCTCTCCCAGGTGTTGTTTGTCTGACTTAACCAATGGAGAGAGGGGTCTATCCTATGGACCAATAATGTGCCTTTTGCATGTTATAAAAAGGCTGAATGAATTGTAAATAAAGCCTTCTGATTCTCTTCTGATTCTCTTCTGATTCTCTTCTGATTATCTTCTGCCTGCTGACTGGAGTCAAGCGTTTTTATTTTGTCCAGCACGTGTCCAACAGTGACGTCTGCGTGCCATGGATCGTCCACCGGCCGCTGCTCCCATTGCCTGCTTGGGAGCAGTGTCCTGTCCTGCCGTGGTACCAGTGCTGGGGTGGTGGAGCAAGCCCTTGGACTGCAGCACAGTGCCAGGCACCGTGTGGTGGTGACAATGCCAGAGGTCATCAGTGCCAGGTCGAACCTGAGCCCTGTGCTCCCCTAATTGCAGCAGAGGCCATTATGCCTCTGTAGAAGGCAGGGCAAGCATGGCAAGCCTGTGCATACTGCGGCCTCCTGATGGAAGGTGTTCCAGTTCTCTGAAAGTTTGGGTCTTGAGGATAGCATGATTTTCCTTTTTAGCAAGTCTGCTCATAATATTTGAGTTTGCAGGCTTATTCTTATTGGTTTTTTATTTCAGGGAAATGCAAACCATCTGTTATAAGTTATTCAAATAATATATATTGGTTTATGCCTCTATCACTGAATAAACATTATAAAGTAAATTAATGCCCACTGTTCCTATTTTTGTTGATTTAAAATTTTCTAGAACTGAAGGATTGATATAATTTAACCTGAAATGAAATGGGATTGTGACAGGAAGGGAGGTTACGTTTCTGAATATTACTTACTCAGGTGCTCTAGCTGAAAATGAAATGTACCATCTTCCATCAGTTATAAACCTTCAAAACAAGAGCTTGCCATATGTAAGTGCACAAGCAAAAGAAAACACATCTATGAGTTGTCTTGTCTCACTTACTTCAAGCACTTACATATGTAAAGGTAAACTCCAGCAAACCAGGGCCTCACATGGGTTTGTGCAAATCCAAATGTCTGTGAAGCAATGATTTCATTAAAATTAATTTGGTGTTTTTGTGATATAATAACATTCTTAAGTTTCAAAGTCACTGAAAATTCAATGAATTTAATATTAGGAATAGACTGAATTTTATTTAAAATATTTCCAAATATAGGTTAAGAAGATTTAAATAACCCTGAATATTGTTTGGAAAAAATATTGAAGGATGTATGTTCTTTGCATGTTGGTAAAATTAAAACCCTGCCATGAGGCCACGCTTCTGCGTGAGGTAAACTGTACCTAAAGCCAGTTCACTGTAAACTCCCCATCACCCTTCAAAGCAAGCTAAAAAAGAACAAAAATAAATCAAACCAAATCCAACCAAACTCTTCCTTCCTATTATGATGCAATGGGATATGGAATTGTTGTGTTATGTGAGATTTATGATTGCACCAGTTTTTGTTCAAATGTAGAGATAAGGACAAATATTGTCTGTGTAGTGGGCTTAGATGTGACACTGTAGCTCTCTTTGAGCTGTTGGAAGGCATCAAATTGCTGTTCCATAGAAGCAACTTGGAAGTATCAGCTGAAAAAGAGCTCCAAATACCTCTCACTTCATCCTAGTGTGGATGTTATATTGGGAAATATTTTGAAGATACTGAATTTGGACATAAAAAGCAATAAAAGCTTGCTAAATTTGTCATATTACAGTGTCCTAAAAACCCAGGTGTCCAGCAACCCAGGGGATGACATGAACACAATAGTGACCCAATTTCATACGTTTTTTTTTCCCAGGGAGATAATGGAAAGGATAAGAAATGGAGTCTGAATAGGCTAGAAATAATGAAATGACACATACAGATTTGAAAAAGTATAGTGAATTATATGTGGACACATTTCAGAAAAGATAGGGTCACAAGCTTCTCATTTGTGGTTAAATTTATACATAAACACTTGGCAAGATACACAGCTAAGTAATGTAACTTGATACAGCTTATCTTTCCTTTAGCAAGAGTAAGGACACAGGTGTTTTCTCTGTGTTCCAGCAATACTAATGTTTGGTAGTATAACAGACAATTCCTGACTTGTACTTAGGAAGATTGGAGAAAAAAAGTGTGAACAAAATTGTTACCTTTTTTTAAAACTCAAAAAAGGCTCAGTGGGAATTCAGGTCTACTCTTATTTTAGCAGATCTGATTAACCTATTTATAATGATAGTAAAGATTTTAATAAAAACACCAATACCACAACATCATCATCATTATTATTAATTATTATTATTATTTCCTTGAAGTTCAACAACGGATGTCTGATCCCAAGAACAATGGGCTTTTGTACTCGTTATAGCTGTTTCCCTGGAGCTATTCAATGCTCTGGAGCCCCCACATCCCATTTCCCCCCAAGCTTTCTTTAGTCAGTGAGGACTTCCTTATGGTATATTTTCCTGCCTGAGGAACAGCACTCTTGGGGAGAACAAGGTTTGACTTCCAGAACTGATGGCAGATTTAGAAGAAAAACGTCATCCTTGAGAAGACACAGGTGGAGTCAGTGACTGAGCTTCCTAACAAAGTTGATCCCAGAGGCATAAGACTGCAGGGGCTTAAGGAGAAGCTTGAGTTAGACTTGCATTAAACTTTGGGCTGATTGAGGAATGGAACAGGAGCTGTGTTTGATCATTGTTTTTCACTTCTCCCCTCACAGAGACATTTTCAGACAATGTGAATTATTACTTGTTTCTACCAGAGCAGCTGAGACTTCTGAAATGGCCATTTTGCTTTTTCATTCTTTCTGCCAGTGACAAAATGTAGTACTTGCACACGAGGTGAGTTCCCTGCAGGAAAGCCACCAAGCACAACATACACAACTCAAGTGGAAGACTGCTGTGCTGCAGTTTTCTGTCATCTCTACACTATGGATGCAGGATTCCCTCTGTATGTGCCATGGGCACCTTCCTACCCTGCTTTACACTTTCTTCATCCACCTTCTGGCTACCACAGAAATGCAAGGAAATCTGTTTCCAAAAATCATACCATTGGGATGATTTCTGGATTCCAAAACAAGCACACACAACTTTCCTGAACTTGGTACCTTTTAGTTGTTATCATGGTAAAGATTGTACAGATATATCCTACAGTAATAATTTTCCAAGCATAATCACAATTTGGGTCACCTCTGAAATTTCTGCTGTTCCTCTTGGTAACACAGTAGGGTGCAGTTTGTACCCAGAAAAGGGGTGATTTTTTGCTTCATTTAGGACAAACACCATAAGCCCATATGGCAGATGTCCATCATGTTTTCTTAAGAGTTTTTAAACTCTTAAAACATTAAAATAAACATTAAAATAAACCAGTTTAATTATCTATAGCTATTAAAAGATACAGACTATTTTAAGATTAAACAATGCCATTTAAGGTTTTGTACTTAAAATAGGAAAAAATAATGTCTCTTACCTAAAAAGAGTGGAAAAATACCATCAAAATATTCAGAAACTCCTTATTCGTTACTTGTCTAGACTGAAATTTTTGTATGTGTATATATATTTAAACATCTGTAAGTGTTTTGAGAGTAAACAATACGAATATTGTACATCTGGATTGAAAGTTATATCAGCAACAAGCAGTTGTGCCACTTTCCTTGTGAGACGTCCTGGCAAGCACAAGATGTGCCAGGAATTCAAGATAAGGCCCCAGATTTCATCAGGACACCAATTACTGTGTATGAGTTATAAAGCACTTCTATTGTCTTCCTCTGAAATATTTTTTGAGTGAGTTTAGCACACTTGAAAGATGTGAGAATGACAGCTGCAGAGAGGGAAAGTTTCTGTTTATCTCTGTAACAGACAAAAAAGCAGACAACTGAGAAGTGAGTCTCCTCAGCACAGTTCTGGGAACAAACTTCTAGGATTGGGAGCACAGTAATGTGTTTTGACCTTTATTCAACTACCCAAAGAAACCATACAGACACTGTCAGTCCAAATAATCACAAATGCTAAACATACCCTGCATGCAAACCTAGTTACATGTGTTCACGGCTGTTTTGACTAATTTTTCACAAAAAACCCAGCAGACCCAGATAGAATAGTCAAAGAGAACTAAAAAGGATATAATTTTTTTTTTTTTTTTTTTTTTTTTTCTCCAATGTTTTATTTTAACAGNNNNTTTTTGTACTACCATGTTTTTATGTTCACAGCCTTTGACCTCTCCATTTACACTGCTACAACGTTATCCATTAGTGGCAAAAGAAGATTTCTTTTTCATAGATGTTTGCAGAAGAAGCAACCTCCACACCAACTCCAGAAGCACTGCAGCTGAAATACAACCACTGGACTGTAACAATGACACAAAAAAGCAACAGGAACTGGGCAATAGCTGTATTGTCACTAAAAGTCCATGCCATGCCTCAATAGTCTTTCTAGCTGTTTTGGTGACAAAAGAGCAGGAAGTCAGTTCAATAAGCAAGGCTGGGGTTTTTTGTTTGTTTGTTTTGTTTTTGTTTGTTTGTTAGGGTTTTATTTCTTTATTTTTTATTTATTCATTTTCTGTTATTTTGATTTATATCAGCAGCAAATACAGAGTGCTTGTGACCAGATGACTCTCTGATCTCAGTTCCATTGCATTTAGACACGTCTGACTGATCAAATGAATAGTCATCTATTTATGCGTAGGCACTGTCTTAGTGGAATCCAGCCTTTCAGACAAAATACTCACCCTTCTTTATCCCTAATTCAAAGTTTTAATAGAGTGCCACCATCTAGAATGCAAGCTATTGTTCCCTAGAAACCCTTGGATAAATTATAAGACATGAATGCCTCTCAGTGAGATTTTGCAAACAAGAGGAAGAAAAAATTAATGGCTGTCACTGGCAGTATGTTTTCAGCAAAATATGCTCCAGGGTATACTGACATTTGTCAATTAACAGTTAATCACCCTGAAACATCCAGTGTGGACAAAGAAGGATTACAGCATTCCCACATTATAGATGTTGGAGAAAACTTTAATTATCTATATTATTCTAAATTATCAGGGATGAAAAAGGAAGAGCTTATCCTGCTTCTCTTCAAAATAAGTGCTTTAAGATGACTCATATTTTCCTCCACAACTTTCTCGAAAGACACCCCAGCCCCCCTTTCATCATCCTATTTTGTAATCAACAGCTTTGTGCTTTGTTATGTAGGATTCAGGCATCCTGGGACAGTATTGCTGTAAGTCTTGATGGATGACAGAACATCAAATGAATTGCTGTAAATATTAAGTGGCTGTAGTCTGGCACTGCTGAAGAAATTCAGCAAGCATATAAAATGAGATGGCAAAGTCTAAGTAATATGATTGTAATAAACGAAATCTGAGGGCTAAGTAAATAATAGCCTACTTAGTTTTGTTGCTGAACTTTAGCTTCCCAGACCCAGAAAAGGAAGTGTAGTACAGCTAGAGAGAAATCTTTCCAGCATGGCAGTGTGTTATCTTGCATCACACTGGATTATTTGCAATAAATTTCTTTCTTTTCTGGGGTTTAGAATTTGTGATTCAGAAAGGTTTTGCAGTCCTATGTTTCTCTATTAATTTCATCTTTTCTTTAAGGAAAACAGAGACTTTTTTCATTTTAGATAAATTACTTATAAATAAACCTCAAACACAGGTCTTTATTGTAGGCCGTTGTATAAAATTGGACTAATATTAAAACATTCTGACCACTTAGGACTCATACTAATTTCTAGTTGCCAAGACTTTTTAAAATTAAGCTCTCCATGTGGTTTAGTGTAATATTTGACAGGAATCTTTTGGTGTTTAGGCTGTGATTTAGATGCACGGGTTAAATGAGATGATGTGTGTGCTACTGTAGATAAATGTATCTTTAGCTTTGAGCACCCGAGTAGTCAATTTTCAAAGTCTATTTGAGTCGTGCCTAAGACTAAGGCTGTATTTATGTGAAATAAGCAAGGACTTTGTTAGAATGCAGGCCCATGTCACAAGAATGAATGTAGCCTACGCCAGTCACAAAATGACACATAATTTGCTTCAAAATAATATATTTAGTGTTTTCTATGAAATGTTTATGACATATTTTGCCTTGGGGCTTTTGCTTCTGCTTTTCCACTCACTTGATAAGTTCCTCTGCTCAGGGCCCACCTTCTGTCAAATCCATTATTTGGAAATGTCACTAAAATAATGACATAGGAGGGAGGTGAGAAGCTGACATACGAGGTTCCACGTACAGCTCCAAGACTCTGTTGCTCATCTCTGATAGGAACCCATGACAGAAACAACAGAAACTCTCTCTTTTGAATAGGGTAGAATCAGTTCACGTGAAAAGGATAAGCTACAAAATCCAGACTTGTGACAGTATATTTTATTGTACCCCTAATTCTACAGAAAGATTTGGGGTTGATTCACAGCACATTTATAAACTCTCTCAAACTCTGTGGATTCTTCTTATTTCAGATCTGATCCCTGTTCTGTAATCTGTTACACCAGTTTTACATTAATGAATCAAACCCTAATTCTGAAATTATATCTGCCATCTTTTCATTCTACTGTGCATCACCTGGCAGCTGCATATGTAGTTGCCATGTAATTTATACTTTGCAGGTGTTGGTAGCTCCATGTCAGAAAACAGAAAGATGCATGGATGTATTTGGTAATTACTGTGTTACTAACAGGGTAATTGCACACTTATTTCTCTCTACAAATTACATGGTAGTCACACTCAGAATTACCATTAAAGACGTCTTCAATAGTTGCCAGTAAATAATTGCTTTTTAATTAAAATATAATTACATGCTTATTTCTGTCTGGTAGGATAAAGCAATACTTGATTTTGTATACTAAGTGCCATTGTCACAGCAGCCAAAGGTCCATGGATGTCGTTCACATGAGCACTGTCAGTGGCAACACACCAAAATTTTTGAAAGTGTGTTAATCTGAGAATAGGAAATGGCCATCTCTAAGGTGGTGATACCATACCTTGAGGAATCAGTTTATTCTGTTATCAAAGTACATCTCAGTTAAGATTAAGTCTGTCATGGTTTTCAAATGTTGTTGTGATTCCTCTGTTTTAAATTGACAGGAGTGGTACCCAAAGCTCCATATAATCGTATATCACTTTCCCACTGACAGTGGTGAACTCTCACCCAATACTTGACTCTAAACTACCCTATAATAGCCTGGCTACAAATTTGAGAACCAAAGTAGTATAAAGGCCATAAGCAGTAGGGAACAGCAGAATATTTAAAAGATAGATCTGTTTTCAGGAAGGTCCACTCAAATGAATCCCAGGAAATCTAACAGAATCTGTGCACATCATACCAGTAGCAAAGGTGACTCAAGATCTCATGAAGAAACAAAACTTTCAAATTCTGCTAAATTTTCTAAACTTTCTCAGTCAGGGATACTTTCCTCTCTGAGCCTGGCTTAATAAAGCTACAAGCTTTTAGCTACAACATCATCTTACAAAGAACCACAGGCTTGCTGAGATATGGGTAAGAATGATTAAGTACTTCACTGTAAGATTTTAGAGTCTTATTGCAAATACAATAAGAAAATTACATGGGATTCAATTAATCATCAGGATTTGGATAGCCCGAGTTCTGAGTGTTAATAACATTTAAAATAAACAGGTAGTTTTTCAAACATTTAGAGCTTGCTGTGCTGTTCCACATCCTTTACAAATGAATGAAATTCTTCCTGTGATTCTGCACAGAAAAACAAAACAAACTAAACAAAGCCAAACACTGAAAAAGCTCAATCTCTGTTTTGACTTCTAAGGTGTAAAAAGCTTTACTGTTTGCTAGTTTATCATCCTCCCTAGTGGCACTTTCAGGCAGTGCTTATTCTTACACATTGCCACTTTCAATAATGTTCTGATTTGCAGATAATGGGGAAAATATTTTCTATTTCAAGTTTCAACCTGAGTCTGATCTTTCATACAAGCAGAAAGTGAACAGATTAAATGTAATGGAGATGTAAAAGTTTCCTCTAATCATGGATATTGAAATAAGATAAGTACTTTCAGTTAACCTTCAGCTACATTTTCATAAATTCCTGCCAGTATTCCACTCTACCAACATTTTCACCCTCAAGGATAGTTTATATCTTGCTCACAAATTATCTTATCAATAGATGAAACAGAAATGCAAAGAACAGTCAACAGCTGCTGTGAGCAGTCACCAAAACCATTATTTTTTTCACATACTCCTTTAATTTCTGTTCATTTAATTCTATTTTTAAGAGTTGGCAAAATAACAGTAGACTAACATAATAAATTTCTTTGTGCTTAATTAATAATAATTTTT
The DNA here is from genome assembly GCA_013400215.1 of Cisticola juncidis. Taxonomy (NCBI): domain Eukaryota; kingdom Metazoa; phylum Chordata; class Aves; order Passeriformes; family Cisticolidae; genus Cisticola; species Cisticola juncidis. The sequence goes on along the minus strand of VXBR01012172.1, from coordinate 172,353 downwards.
TTTTTTTAGGTCAGGATTTACAAAAGGATTTAGCATGGATGACCTGTTGGCAGCTTTAATTTTCAGGGACTTCCTTTATAATCTAAAATATTGCACTTTAGTTTTGAAACTGAGTTGCTGGGGTGGAGAACAAAATGCAGACCACTCAGTGGTGTTGCAAATAGTTCAAAGGGAAATTCAGTGCTTGAAAGCAGAGTCATTTGCTAAAGGGCATTTGCTACAGACAGAAACATGGACAGATCTACTGTCTCAGATGAACTCTGCAGCACAGTAAATTCTTGTCTGTACTGGGATTTAGAAATTAAAGATCTTCTATTGAAATAGTATATTAAGATTTGAGTGTTTAAGATAACAAGGAACTGCTGGACTCCCAGTATTCTTAGAAGCCCATATCAAGTGGGCAAAACAATGCTTCTTGGACTTCAGGAGGTCTGGTATAATTTCCCTGGAGTGTATGCTGTCTATATACTGAAGGTTTTCACCAACTTTTTGCCTTTCTAGTGTTATTTTCCTGTGATCCATCCTCTTCATAAACCAAAATAAATCTGCATTATGGTTTCTATAAGCTCAGAGGGGTTAACAGGAGGTTCTAACTCTGCTGGTAGGGAGAGAAGAACAGTCACAGGAGCTTCCCAATTCAGCATTAGCTCTGCACTTAGAGGCAACATGATCATACACACCACATTCTTGGAAGAAACTTTTTCATCTTCAAAGCTTTTTGCTGAAGCAGCAACATTCTGTCAAGAGCATTGAAGCAGAGGAGTGTTATATAGAGTGGAGAGAAGCAGTAACTGTTCTGGAAGAAGGGAAAACAGAACTTGATGCATAAATCCCCCATAAAATCAAGGAAGACTTTCTTCCATGATACTCTTGATTCATGCATGCTCCATTACTGGAATAATTGAACCTGGAGTAGTTTCACTAATCAAAAAAAATATAAAATAAAAATACAGCAGAAAATCAGAGAAGGTGGAAAAATCTAGTGGGCTGGGGCAAAAGGATGTGAGGCAGATGTACTTTTGCAGCTTTTTTCTGTCTTACATTTCAGTAATTTGAATAAATTGTATAAGATTTCAGTATTTTAGTAGGCCAGGTACAACACAGGAATAGCAATGCTTCCTCTGTTTCCTTTTTCCACCCTGTCTATTTAGCCTGTCAGTTGTGTGACACATGGGCTCACCTCCGTGTCTGTTTACAGCATTCCAGTTTTGATGGGGGTGTCTGGCTGACACTCGTAATTGATGGTACTAACACAAATCAGAAGCCTTTTGCATGGACAGTTCTTGTGTGGCCAGGATTTACAAGTGATTATACATGGCAAACACAGTGTGTTACCCCCTCTCTCCCTCTCCACACAACCTTTATTTCCTGTTTCTCTTCGTTTGCTGAACCATCTTACCATGCACTTTTAAGCCTCCTTTTTTAACTGTATTTTGATTTAATCCCTTTGTACCTCTGAACATAACTATAGGCTCAGGGTTTCCTGGACTTTTTCTGCATATAGAACTGATGTTTTACTGATATGTCTCCTGATCTAAGCATAATATTTTAAGCTTTCCTATAGCCTCATGAAATGAATTTTTTTTAAAAAGGAACACCATATAATTAGGCTAGTTTCATGTATAGAGTGGGTTTGGGCTTTGCTATAAAGAATAATAGAGAATAATATTTTCTTAACAGTGGCTGTGTGCTGTATCAGTGCATGATTTGGACAGAAAGGCTCAGAAGCAAAGGATGTTCTGAAGCAACTTGGTGTGAATGGAATTATCTGCAAAATACTGAAGTGGTACTGCTTATACCTGTTTCTTTTTATGGGGGAGAAGTTGAAAATGCAGCTCGAGATGAAGAGCAGCACGAAAAAGAGAGGAGTATGAGTAAAGCTATAAAGGTGGAAAAGTCTGAAAAATGTGTGAGGAGCAGCTAGTTTGGTAGGTTGTATTGTCTGAGTAATGGGAGGCGAGAGAATAGGTGGCAAAAACTGGAGGTGAGGATGAGTGGTTTTATTTTTAATTGGATGAGGAATCCAGGAGTAAGGTGTCAGCAAGGGACACTCAGGCAGTCATTTACTTCCAGCATTTTCTTGTATCCTTTTTCAAAAAGCTACCCATCTTGACCAGATATTCAGAATTTCTTTTACAGGCGTTGTCACAAAGGCAACACATGATCAGTTGCCTATCAATTGAAGCTTGTCTATGATATTTTGCTCTAACTGTGGATTTAGACACTATAGAGGAAAAAGACATATTGCATGCACACACTGTACAGAAAAATCTGGTAACAAACAACTATAGGTTGACTAACAAAGAGTGTTACATCATATTCAGAAAGACAGAATGATTTTAAGCTGACAGCATTGTTTTATTTTTATTATAACATGACTCTGAAATGTGTTGTGACTAATCATTTGAAAAATTAAAATTTGTTTTTGAATGAGTGGACTTGGGTAGGCATGAGGAAGAATATACTCTCTACTAGCAAATCATTTTTGTATTAGTCAAAGGAAAATCTTCACAGCAAATGTATGTAAATCACTAACTTTCAGGGCACCGAAGGGAATGTACTTCATGCTATAACTTAAATACTAATGAAATCAAGTGAAAATGATAGTCATTAGTCAGCTGTGCCTTGATAGGGTTCCCTGTGGACTGATACAAATTCACCATCAGAAATGGATTCTCTCACAGTCCACAGTGAGCATTTAATCCCTCTGTAAAGCAGATTTAAATTTGATGTTTAATATGTCGGTTTTTCATTTCAGGTCTCTTATGTTTCCATATTTGCAGCTTGTGTTTAATCTTTTTTAAGTCACTCCAAGTTTTTTATCTGCATTCTCTTGGTTTTATGTGCATATTATTGCCCTGTGTGAATCATACAGCCACAGGTATTAATGATAATCAGTGAAAGTGAACTAATTAGCACACAGCTCAATATAATGATTTCTGTTACAAGCCAAATGACCCACTTTGGTTTCAGTCCATAAAAGGAAAGTGTTTTAAGGGTAGCTACTTGAAAGGTGTCCAAGAAAAGGACAGCCATGAATATTTTTCATCTTTTTCCAGATAGAAAAATAATTTTAAATGCTTTTTGCAGCATCTGATTCTGACAGATTATTTGAAAACAAATAAACAGAGGCTCACATGTCCATGTACACAGACACACACATTCGCACACATAACTTTGGAAATCTTAGCTGAGATCATTTGAGGTACGTAAGAACTGAGATCCTTTCCAGCATTCCCGAGGGACAAATCCTGCTGCCTGGAGTTGGGAGTATATTCTGTCCACTCAGTTTTTCTATTAGTGCTAGCTCCTCATTCCCTTACATTTTGTCAGATTTGCATAGGAAACTTTGGTGGACCAGCATCAGGCCTTGATTTGAACAGAATCTTTACTCAGAGAAACTGCACACTTAAATGAATAGAAACCTTTCTCTACATAGGAAAAAAAGCCAAACATGTGAGAATGTAAAATTTGTAATATTTCTTAGGGGTATTGTATTATCTCCAGGCTTTTTTGACTTACTACCACATCTAATAATATTTCTTATTACAGCATTGCCAGACTGTGAAAGAAAAAAAGGACAGTGCCAATGTCTCATGTACACTGTACACTTTTAAAGTTAGAAGGAGAATCTCTAGGAGTAATGAGCATTACTCTGGGCTGTGTGTTCTGCAACACTATAAATTATATATCATAATGCTATGCAAAACCAAACCAGAGAATGAGCTCAAGCACTGATTACTAATTGTCTAGATCCCTAATAGTCAGCATGTTCCCTGCTAGTCAGCACTTTCCAGTAGAAAAATCAGTCATGGTACAGACCATTCTTTTATCATTCACAACAGGCAGCATGGACAAGAATGCACAAGATATGGTTCCATCCAAACTTCCAGGGTGAAGTACAAGCCCTAAGATGGCCCTCCATATTCTCATTTTATCCTTTACGTGCCTTTCTTTCATGATCCCCCTGCATTTCCATTCCACAAAAGAGATCCTTTTCCTTGTTCATTTAAAACTGTTGTACATTTCTTCTCATCAGCTTTTATATAAATCCCCAAAATTCTTAAAAACTTAAAACAAACCCTTCTGGTACTGGATTTGAAGCAAACCATGATGGAGTTGATGCTGAAGACACCTTTATGGCAGATAGATGTACAATAGTTGGTCTCCTTCTTTCATGAGCACATGGACCTGACCACACACACTGCCTTGAAGGCAGGTGTTGAAGTGCTGCTCTCCTGTTCCTTTTTGATGGTGTTCAGTCTCTGGTGATGTCAAAAGAAAGTTGGTGAAACTTACTTTCCTCCTAGAAAACAAAATTTTACCTCCTCTCTGGCTTGCATTTTCAATCTAATTATCAGGCAAGTATATTATTGGTTTAATCAAGCCCTGGTCAGTAGCTTCCCCATCCTGCTTTACAATAAACAGTTTGAAATTAAAATACTGAACAGGAATTAAGATAATTCCTACTTCTGTATCATAGCAAGATAAATAATTGAAAAGAATCTCCACACAAAATTCTTTCAATTGGTGGGTCTGAACTTCACCAGCACAAGAAAAACAGCTTTTGTGTAAATCTATTCATTTAGATATTTTGGATTGAGTTTTGAAAAATTTGCCTTTTAATCTAGCAGACTTGTGCAAAGTTATAAACTTTTGACTTGTTGCTGTTGCTACTAAAAATCTTAGCTAAGAACGGAACACAATTTGCATGTAAACTCCAGTCAGGGTTTACAGGCAAAAAGAACACAAATCAGGCAGAGTTTTCAGCACTGTTTTGGTTCATACAAGAGTGAATAAAAAGCTGTGGGCTTGACATGTGACTGCACCCTCCCATCCTGACGTTACCATTGTGGCTGTGCTATGCAGACTGTCATCTCTCTCCCTCGGGGCTCTATCTCCACAGGGTTTGTTTCCCACTCTTATCTTTCACTGTGGTCTGGCCTCTGCCCTGAGGAGTGCTGGTAGGTGGGAAAACACAGGGTAAGGGAGAGCAGTGAGTGCTTTCAAAAAAGTGATAAATGTGCCACTTATGTTCAGTTTACAATTTAGCAGTGTTGAGGCTAAACATGCCATTTTATGACATATTTTGTTTTCGTAGTTGCTAAGCAGGGGGTGAAGTGAAAGTAGTAACCTACCCTCTAAAGCAAATCTAAATTTTTTTTTTTTTTTTTTTTTTAATGTAACTGCCCTTTGTAATAAATTGGGAACTGCTGTCTAATAATTTATGCTGGCCTGCCATTAGTGTGTTTTCTGGATGAATGTGTTGGTCTAATTCCAGAGGCATCTGCCTGCAAAAATACACAGAAAAGAGAAGACTGTATTAAACTTAGCCACTGCTTAGCAAATACTTGAGGGGGGAATCATTAGGTCAGATTCTGGTTCAATGTTGTGAATCTGTTGGACTTAAAGACTGGTTTGACTGCTAAGGCTCGAAGCCCAGAAACAAACTGCAAGAACTAATGACAACTGAGCACTAAGGAGTGCCAACAACAATTCTTTCTTCAGACAAAGCTATCAGGTTTTTGAAGTGCCCAATTCCTGCTTTGGGCGTGTGAGGAATTTTGTTTAGGGAACCTGAAACCAGCAGATGAGCAAGCTTCTATTTTTTGTAAAAGAAAAAGAAGAAAAAAAAAAGAAAAAAGAAGGAAAAAAACCCAAAAAAACCATGGGGACTGTTGATCTGTTAAAAGCCCAAGGTGCTGGCAAGGAAGTGACTGTTGTTACCAATGATATATACAAATTTTGTTTCAAGAGGATTTCCAAACGGAAGAATTGCAGGTTTCTGAACTTACTTCAACCTACAGACAACTATACCTCTTGATACTTGATACTTTGATGCTGGGAACTTTAAAATGTGATCATGTTGAAGATTATAGAATAATATCTTAATATAAATTAAAATGTACTATTTTTTAACAATTAAGGGTTCAGGTTTGATGCAACTACTTTTCTTGGAATATCTTATACTTTTTAAAGCAAACTCTGATGGTCAAAAATTCCAGTAAAATGGAAAATAGGAAGAAATTGAATCATTGAAGAGGCCCATTTTTCAAGGCCAGGTATAAGGCCCAGAGGAGATTGTGACTTTTTTTTTTTAATACCTAGCTTATCTACAAAGTGCAATGATAGCAAAGATCTAGTCCTCTGTCTCGGATACTTTTCACTGCTTCTCCCTTTTACAGAGCCATAGTGTCCAGTATGATTCCTTCATGGAGAGTTCTTCCCAGCCTCACACACCTCAGATAAACTGCAGTAGGAGTAACAGAGGCTAATATGGAGCTACAGAAACCAGATGGACACCTGGAAAGAAGTGCTGAAACTGAGGCTTTCTGGAGAGCAGTTCATGGCCTCTAGAAGACCTCTTCCAATAAATTTTAAGTGTCAAGGTCTCGGGGTTGCTGTCACCCGAGATTCTCCTCGGGGCGGCCGTGCCCCGAGGCTGCTGGTTCTTCCCCCAGGGTTGCTGTTCCCTGGAGATTTCCCTGGAGTTGCTGTTCCCCAAGGTAATAAGGTTTTGCGTCTTCTCTTTGCCCCAAGTGTTTCACACCGAAGACAGAGACGACAGTCTGCCAGTGCATGTTTCCAAGGTTGTTTATTCTTCATTATCTTAGTTTTTTCTTCTCTGCCAAGTCTCCCTGGCAGGGTACATTATCTTAGTTCTTTCTCTGCTCTGAGAGACATCCCCAGCAGAGCAGGGCACACGGCAGGACTGGGCGGATCAGAGATCCCGTACCTTATGTACAGTACCCCTGACCCAACCACCGTCCGAAACGTATTTATTATTTACAAAATTTCACCAATGCCTATTACCTACGCTAACATGTCATTTCTACTCTAAACCAATCCTTGAGATCCAACTCAGCAGAAAATAGGGGACAAGAACAAGAACAAGGAACACCAGGGCCACTCCCCAATTCCTCCATCTTGTCTCTTCAACCCCATATACTAAAATCCTAGATTCTACATTTACATTCTATGATAAACTAAATACTACTTATTTTGAATTCACTCAGCTTGTGATTCTTCATACAATGTGAGTATTCACTCCCATGGGCAGAGGCCAGAATCTGAGTCCTCCTGGGCTCTGTGGGAGGCTGGCTGACCCCCCTGTACAGACCCCAGACCCCCCTGTACAGCCCCCAGATCCTCCAGGGCTGTCAGAGGGATATCCTGGACTCCAACATCAAGGTAGAAGGGCTATGTCTTTGGCCTTTTTTACAGACAGAACAGGTTCTCCTCCTGCCTCTGTTCAATAAAAATGTGGAGAAAAGTCTGATGGAAAAAATTCTCAGGAATCATCTGCAAAATGCTCTCTACTTTCTCTCCTTTCTCCCCCAGGCACTGCACACAGTCTGAAATCAGGATTTACTGCCATTTTGCTGATGATTCAAGAGGCAGTGACCTTCTTTCCCAGAAAAATAATGAGTCATCAGCACAAAGCACAGTAAAACATGGTCTTTGAGTGGCCCTTTTTCCATGTCTGCCTATTTATCTAAGAACTGTGAAATACATCATGAGCATTAATGCCTATAAATTAGCTGGCAGAAGGTGGGTTGATATTTCTAATCCAGAACAGGTTCCTGATGTGTTCAGTGAGATCAACTCTATTTTAACCCTACAACTTTTTAGTGTGTTTATTTACCTGATGAAAACCCACTAGCTTAGCAACATTTAACAATGTGTTCAAGGTCCTGTATGAACACGACGGCAAATTCAATAACGAAATTAGAGATTTTAACTCCCACACCTCTGCTTCAAATACATTTTTGTATTTTGGTATGGTCCATGGTTGTTACTTAGACGACTCATAGGAAGCAGATGTTTTTGTTGGAAATTCCACTTTTCTGGCAGTGACATTTTGATGTGATGGTTATTTGAATAGCACAAATGACCTCCCTGTACCTTTGTTGTATCTGCTTGAGAATTTTCTTTCTTAGTTTTAGCTTGTAATTGTGTTTTAAGGGCTGCTTCTGGCACCATTCATAGCATAGCAGCTATTAATTCCTTGGTTTTCTTTTTCTCTTCCCTTTAACAAGTTTTTCACAAGCTTTTATCAGCACAGATGAGGCCAGTGAACATAACAAATATAAAATAAAAGATCTGTGAGACTCACTCATTAGACACATATCATTTAAATGTGGGTGCACTTGCCATAGTGGTAAGCCAGGCAATGCATACATGAGAAGAGCACAGCCAGCAGTGATGAGAGAGGGGAGCTGGGGTTGCTCTCTGCTTTGCCTTGTCCTCACCCTTCTGTGTGCCTCGGTGATTAACCTGCATTTTTCACTCAAGGCTAGACACACTGAGAAGGCTGGACGGTAGGTACGATCCAAATATAAAACCTAGAGCTTTAATTTGAACTATGCATAGCTAGCCTTAAAACATAAAACATTTATCTAGGCATGCAGCTAAGTATCACAATGCTTATAAGCTTTGAGGGTCAGCAGTTTTCACTTTCCTTGCAGAGTGATGCTGTTTGCTGGTGTGTGTTTTAAACTGGTGTGTGCTGCTGGTCACATGTGCTTGTACATCTATCTTTATACACACTTTAGTGTGTATATTCTGTGGTGTATGTGTGCTCTGTGTAAGGGGAATATATGTTCTTACATACAAAATGCATACAATCCATGCAAAGTGTATCAGATTTCTGTGAAGCTCTGTGAAATACTTATCTTTTCTCTCAATTAACCTGAAATTGAAGAAAGAGAAGTCCAATATGATATCCCTTTTTCCCCAGATGAAATAATGCAATGTGAAGGCTGCAGCTGGTTGACAAAAACATCTGGTTTATATCATCCAACATCCAATAGTGTGAATCACATCAGTCTCCCTTCAACCCTCTTCATCTGCTTGCTTTTGTGTTATTCCTCTATGTGCAAATTGTTTGGCTCACTAGAAATAGGATGTGAACAATTATCTTGCTAGTGCTGATGAAATATATTTCCTAGAAAAAACGAGAGGGTATAAGAGCTTTTATAGATAGTGGAAGAAGGAATGTGTTCCTTATTAGGTATTTTATCCATTCTGCAGCCTGCTAAGATGTCTGTAATTTACTTTGCTGTTTTGTTTTTGGAAGTTCATAGATCTAGACCTTGTTTGCATCAAAAAGATTGCAATAGTCTTAGGGATACAGCAGGCCTTTTTTCTGATAAAGTAAACTTAAAATTTGATTAATTACATCTCTTTTTACGTTAGATCTGCTTAAAAATTCTATTCAAACTATAATGTCATCATTAAGGCCCTTTCAGCATGGCAGAACTGACAATAGTTAGTTCCAGCATGTAATTAGGATATATAAAAACCTTCACTATAAAGAGAATTTTAATACCTACAACATCATCAGAGGGGAGATTTTATTTTATGGATTGCTTTTATCCTATTTTGAGCATCTAGCATGAGCTGGTGTTTTTGTTAATGTGCAATGAAACAATGACAAGATCAAGTCAACAAGCATCTAAATTGTCTTATGTCAGGAGGAGCTGACTTTTTCCCCCCAGCAGCCTCACATGGTTCTTCAGTACAATGCTGCAGCAGTTCTGACACAATACGTAAGATTTAATAGTTTCAACAATGTTCCACTCTTACTCAGCCAGTGTCCCTAATTTATTTTCCTTTACTGATTTATTTCTTTTTGCTAGATGGGAAGATAGTAATAGAGCTAACTTTTATTTTGAGTAGATAGGTATTAGAAGGGTATTCTTTATCTTTCTGCCTGTATGGATTTAGCTAACATTAATTTTCATTTACAATCCTTATTGCAAAAGACATGCACAGAAATCCTTATCCTCAGTGTTCTTACTGGAGCACAGAGGTGTCAAATACTATAAGGTACTGAATTAGCAAGGACATTTTCACTGAAATTGATTTCTTGAGTCTTTGGAATCCTTGAAATCACTCAAAGTCCTTGTTGCTTTTCAGGTCCCTATTAATCTTTATAGTTTTGTATTGGCATTGTTGGCTAAAGCTTTCCTGCTCTGCTCTCTGGACAGATGTGAACAAATCACAAAAGGGCAGAAATCCACTTTTTATTCATAAGAATACTCATAAGCTCTCTAAACTGGAGAGAAAAAACATATTAAAAGCAGTCCTAATCATAAGGTATAAGTGAGACATAGGGTGCTGAATTGTTCCTGGATAGAGATATGTCTGTGTTGATCCCTCTGCTGACTTACCTTTGCTGGTCTCTAAGTGTAGTTTAAAATCTCATAAATAAGTGGTTCAGAGCTAGGTGAGTGATTCTTATCAAGACTCAGCATCTACCAAAAATTAATAGTAGAAGTGTGTGTGTGTTGGGGCTGGGGGGTGGCAGGCAGGGGGAACAAGAAAAGGAAAGGAAAAAAAGGTTGTAACAAGGAGTAGGGAGTGTGGTAGAAGGAGGGAAGGAGGTGGACTGCAATTGTAAAACCCCATTTGCAGGGAAACAAAGAGCAATCAATGTAATAGCAGTATAAAGCAGTCAAAAAAGGACAAAGGCTGCAGTCTGACATCTTTTATTCCTGAGCCCAGGTGGAGCTATAATTGGCAGTCCCAGCTTGAAGATGAATACAGTGTAAAAGAGCCCTCCCTTTGGAAGAGCAGACAAAGAACTGTCAGGTTTTCAGAAGAACAGTCAAAGAATCTTTCTAGTTTTTTTTAAGGGGGCGGGGGAAGGAGAGGGCTAAAAAAAAAAAAAAAGTGGTCATGGGGTGATAAAATCTTGGCAGGTTTTGAAACTTGTGGCTGGAATCTGTGAATTCCATGGCTGCCTTACTTTCCTGCTTACAGTCCTTACATTGCAGCAAGAACAGCCACCTAAAGAGTTCCTGACATCCTCGCAAAGTGTCGCTGGCCTTAGCTGCTAATTTGGGTGCCAAATGCTGATCCCTCTGTTCACAGTTAACAGGGATGACAGAAAATCTGGGCACAATCGGTTGTGATCACTGACATTTAGATTTAACTAAGAAAGAATGGCTGCTTTCTTGCTGCACAAGAAGGATAAAGCATCTCATCACTGAATATCCTCAGCCTCTGCTCAGAATTCCAGCTATAATGCCCCTTCCACATAAAGGAACACACAGACTGTGTTGAAACATAAAAATATTCAGTATAAGCAGAGAGGTAAAAACAATTTATGTCTTTTTAAATGTAATTCAATATCAATACCTTGTATCTCTGTTTTCCTGGGTCAGCTCTGTAAAATTATTATTTTTTTTTAGTTCATGAAAAATCTCTGAGGTGCAGATCCCAAAGTACATAGATTAGATGATAAGAGTGCTTTATTCCTTTCCTGAAAAACAGCAATGGAAAATATCTGAAAATGCATAAAAGATAATGTCTAGGGAAGAAGTGTAGCACTTACAGTCTCTGCTAATAAACTAGTTTCTTAGGGAATAACTGCATTAAAATTAATCAGAAAGCTACACTTCAAATTAACCAGCAAAAATGCTAATTTTCTTTTCAGATACTATGTTTAAGTGTGCTTAACTATCATTTACTCAGTGAGGGATGGGGATGAAAAAGTCATATAATATGAATGCATTGGTTTACTCTTTTCTTTTGGCCAGTAATAGATCAGGAATGGGGACTTAGTTTTCTGAGGTTGTTAGTTTGTAGCCATTGACTTTCTATTTCAATTTTTAGTTTGAACTCTGGATGGAATATTTTTAAGTTCCAGAAAATTCTACTATTAACTGTTAACCTTCTAAATTTGTGACGTTAGAACACCTACTCAAAGTGTTCCTTTGAATTTTTGGGGGCATGTGTGTGTCTGTCTGTGTCTGTGTGTGTAGATACACACGTACAGATACACAAGACATCTTAAAACCTAATTTAGTGACCTAATCAGGTCTATTCTAGGATTCTCCTAGCAGTAGTGGCCATGAGCAGATGCTTAGAGTAGGTGTAGTCTGAATGTGATCCTTGTGACTAATATTTTCCTAACACAAATTATTTTCAACCAAGAGAATTTACTGATCTGGACTTTGTGCCTGTTCCTCTCAGAAGGCAGTGTCACAGTGTTCAGGCTGGCTATATGGAAATAGCTCCTGACACGTGCTGTCCCACAAACCACATCCAGGCATCATCTGACATGTGCCAAAACAATGTTAAGGAGTGTAATAATAATAAAAGAATGCAACAGTCCTGGTACAGTACTATACTTTTGACTGTGGCCTGGTCTTATTTTATGTGGTAGGATAAGTGTAGGCTAAATCATTCCTCACTTACTCTCCATCTTTGTGAGCCCTTCTGAGAGATCAGTCTACAGAAGAAGCAACATCTGGAGACAGATGTCGTCTCTGCCTAAGTGTCTCCAGAGCAGCAGCAATGGAGTGCCAGCAAGCCTTCATCCTGCTTCCATTTCTGTTCCAGATCTGTTCATGTACATTGCTCCATGTGTAAAAAAATAGGAGCTAGACATCAATAACTAATCAAATACATAACGCAAATGTTTTCCTTCCTCTTGCTAAAAGGAGAATGGGGAGAGAAAGGTAACAGTTGCAGCATGAAGATGTTGGTGAGCAGCCCAGGCATTGCATGTGCAGAGACCACAGCTCTTGTTCTCGCCTCAGCTGTGCACAGCCTGATTTGAAGGGTCAGCTCAATGAATTCAGTGATGTAAATCTGTTGTAAATTCCAGAGCATTTTACAGTAGGGTAGTTGAGTTTTTCACTGACTCACTTTGCTACTGGGCCTTCTGTGTTTGCTAGACCTGAATGTCAGACTGCACTTGTTTGCCTAATGTCATCCATCAATTATAAAATGACATCTCTCCCTGGAATCAGTGTAACTGGGTTGATGAAATGTGCACCATAAACAACAATTATGATGAAAATTAAGGAGAGTTTTCTAGTGAGTATATAAATGGACAGTAATTGAAGACTGTGACTCTGTCACTCAGTTTAGCTTCTAAAAGCTGTCTAAGCTACTTTTTTGAAACCCATATATCCAGCTTTTTCTTGAGTGACTTTCCTATCCTTACAAGTATAAAACAGAATAATGAAGTATATCAATATGTATTAGCTCTACACATGCAATGAACTGAGATGTGCAGTAAAAACACCTACATGCACTCATAATTACATGCATTCTGATATACATGCCTTGAGATTGCCATTAGTCCTCACTAATTTTTAACTTTTTGTGTAATGCATATACATATGGTTTCTAAGCATATGTAAAATTATTATGATATTTTTATTCACGGAATTTATGTGCATGTGAGCATAAAGTAGTAAGTTTCACACTGAAAGAACTTAAAAAAACAAACTGCCAGAGTGGGATGCCAAAGAAAGGACAAATATAAAACCTAGGTAGGAAGTCGGGACATCTGTTTTCTGATAAATGTTACGCATTTTATTTTTCACTTATCCAGCCCTGTGCTATTTATCACTTGTGTTTACCTGCTGTACTTGCTGCACAGATTGTGAGTGCCTGAGGCAGGGACTGTTTTCTTTGTTATATGTCTGTACACTACACAGAGCAATCGATCCTTGATTACGTGCCTAGGCAGTGGCACGGTGCATATAAATAATAATAACTTCCCAGTGCATGGCCTTTTGTGACTGAATTAAAGACAGAGCGGGACAGTGAAATAGCTGTATTGTAAATTGAAGTCAGTAAGGACAGCAGACAGGCCGTGTCGTCCCTGAATACATCATAAAAATAACATGCATGAAGAGTGAAACTCTTTTTCAGGTCAAAAGAGGCATTAACTAGCTATGACCTATATTCACTTTATTTCTTAGTGTAGTTTAGATGACCTTCCATACTTGTCAGCCAGGACCCAGCTGGATTTCCTGCCAGTGCCTTAGGGACAGGTCTGAGTGGTCTTCATAATCTATTAATCCTAATCCAATCTACCAGTATAAAAAAAGGCTGTTAATTAATACAATCAGAGCAGTTTATGAAGTGGACATTTGTCTTCTTGGAAAATATTTGGAATAACATATTCATGGAAAGATATATTCACCATGGAAGAGTATAGTTGCAAGGCAATTGTGGTCTTGTCCTACTAGGGTTAATTAAAAAAAAAATCCAGCAAGTTTATGTCAAAAGAATATGGAACTACTTAGTAGCTGGGAGCTTGAAAGGAAGGTTAGTGGGCAGAAGCCTACGAGTATGGCTGGGTCCTGCAATCTTCCTTGATGACTTGCTATTTCATCATCAAGTAGCTGAAAGGAGGAAGAGTTAAGACTGTCTGAAAATCAGAGTTTGCCATCATGGAGTTTCTGCAGACACTGTTGGCAAGTGTGCAAGAGCTGGTCTGGACTGCCACAGGGAAGGATGTAGCCTCCTGGGTACACGGTAGTCAGCAGAACTGGGAGATTTAACGAATGGGTTTGGTCCTTGAACAGCTCCTGAAAGTGGATTTTAAGGCCTAATGAGGTCCCTGTGGTCTTTGTGATGAAGCTGACTGTTCATGATAGTCCCCTCCAGACCAAGCTTCGTCCTTGGAGAAAAAGTTATGGAGGTGCATCTTACTCATCTGTTCTGTAGGTCACAGGGGTACCAGTAACTAGGAACAGCTTCCCACCTAAAAGACATTGTTGAAATACATCTATTGAGCATAAAATTAAGAAGGAAAAACACTACAAGGCAGGAAAACCTCTTAGGAATGAGAGCAATCAAGAATATAATTATAAATTAAAATAGATTATGCAGCAAACCTTATTTCTCAAATTAATCTCTGCCAAGGTCTTTAAAAAAGAAATCTCTAGTAAACTAGCTTTATTTCTGTCTTACCTTGATCTTGACTCATCCAGTCTGTTTTTATCTAAGACTCCATTCCAGGAAAATATTAAGACAAAGACCTTCTGGAAGAGGAATTCAGAACTGCCCTCATGACAGTGGTGGTGTCATTACCTTTATCATGACTTAGCTAAGCTTGTCCATTTTTCTTGGCTGTGAGTTGGAAATGTGGTGTTCCAAAGAGCCTTATAATCATTGTGGGAATAAAAAATTTCTGATGTTACTCCTAGGAAAACCCTGGCAGCAAGAAGCTGGCCAGCCCCTGAGTAATGCTATCCAAAACTGACAGGGTCTGGCAGTGCAAAGCTTGACTGGTTTGAAGTTCACTTTCACTGAAAGGCTTATTAATATTTTCTGCCTGATCAAACATTTACTAGGTAGAGTTTTGATGTAATGTAGAAAAATTTGGGTCATCCTATTTTTTAAAATCTGGGAGGTTCTCATTAGAAATCAAAATTGTGAAAAAATCAAACAACTTTGAAAAATCTTCTAGAGCATATCTCAGTATTTTCCAATAGTACAAATGTTTACATGTTGCTAGCAAAGATTAGGTAATTTTCCTTGTTTTTACATTTTAAAAATGGTTTTAAATTTTAGGGAATAAATTTAGGAAGCCTTCCATAGCCATCTGGACCACCCTAAATAATATGTATGATTTCCTGGTTTATCCTATGGGAGCTTTGAGTTTGCTCAGCAGAGACTTAGCAGTATATGTGGTATATCACATGTAGCTGTCTCGGCAGAGCAACTAAAAGCAAGACAGCAGGGGAGGTAAAAAGGCTTGCAAAAAAAGCACTCTAGAATACACATATATATTTTTCAGGATTACTTTGTTGCTTCTGTGGTTTGAAGTTCTCCACACCTCACAGTTTATGAGTTCCTAAAGTTGATAAAGGCAGTTAGTGCCCAGAAGTTCTGCTTTTCTTGTAGTGTAAGCTTAATTGCCGCTTGGAAAGATCTTTGAGCTAATGCAAAATCTTCCTAGGTAAAGAGAATGTTATGCTGTTTGAGCACAGTAAATTCAATTGACAAGTGTGTGTATGTATTATTGGAAGTATACATGTGTGTGTATAGGTATTATATATTTAAATTGGATTTTTCTCTCCCCTTCTTTGAGTTTCTTTATTCACAGTTTCTCAGTCTTGGCTCAGTTACTGATCCATTTTTGCATCTTAGGTAACAATTTGAAAAGTGCCATTGTATGTGAGGAAGTAAATAGCATTCAGACTCTGAAGGCAATTTAGGTGCTTTTGAAAATGGGGTCAAAGTTTCCTTGTCTATTGGATGCATAAAAATTTTTACTTTCTGTGGTTATAACAATTTATTATTAGTATCACAGTAACATAGAGGAGGGCAGTCATGCGAACAGAACTCCATTGTGCCAGGTTTTGAATAAACATACTCTAAATAGACAGCCTCTGACTCAGAGGATTTGGGAATTACTTTTTACCCCTCTGTCTGCCCCTCTCTTTTCTTTTTTTGTTAGTTGTTTTTAAGCAGAATGCAAGTAATGTTCAGATTTAAATGTAGGATGTTTAAGTAGTTTGGAAGGAAACAAAATTGAATTCACGCATCCATGGTTTTTAGCAAGGAAAAAGAAAAGTTGCAAAAATGCTAAAAATTCTTCTGCTAAAATTTCCACTTGATTGTGAAAAATATTTTATCAGATTTTTGTGTATTGTACATTAACACATATGTCTACTGATTTACAGTAGTAGGGCAGTGTTCATTTGTATCAGAACCACTTGGCCTCTGGAAGCACTTAAAGAATTCTGGCTGGATAACTGTGGTCTATGTTCTTTGCTTGTGGAGTTGTGCACATTTGTCAGTAAGGTAAAAGAACTCTTCCCTCTTATTCTCTTTACAGGGTCTGTCTAAGAGCCAACACAGTTCTGGTAGATTTTTCCAAAATGTTTCTCATAAACTGCAGAAAATGAGTGGTATTTTCTTCTCTGATCTGCACTTTGATTCATGAGAAAGAAGCCACTGATTTCAGTCTGAGGTAACTCCTTAGGAGGTGAATGTACATCTATGGCCAGACATTCCTTCCAAACTGACTAATACATGTGTCAGTCTGACTAGTCAGGTTCTCAGTATCTGCCATCCACAGCACCAGAACTCCTCCTTTCTGCATATTTCTGGAATTCTTCATCACCGAAACCACTGTGTGTGGAGGCTGGTATTTTCCCTGATTGTCTCAACAAGTGAAGTTGGAGATGAAATCCCTGGAGATGAAAATACTAGAATCTGTTTCTCCATATCCTTAAAACAGAAGAATACTGAGATAGTTGTGTAGAACCTACTTTTTCTTTTTAAGCATATGTGATCTAAACTTATTATGTAGCTTTAAAGTCTGTGGGCAAATAATAAATGATTTTTTGCAGTTGTTGCACATGCAAGTTTTTCAAATTGATTAAAATATTTGTAAAGGAATTGCCAACAGTAACTGAAGTAACTGCTTGGGAAAGGAGGAGATGAATATATCCTAACGAAGTTTTAGTGGGTTTGTTTGTTTGCTTGTTTGTTTGTTGGGTTTGGTGATATTTTTGTGGCGGAGGCAGCAAATGGTTTTTTTTGTTGTTCTTAAACCTGGAGCCGCCTGTGAAATAACTGGAACAAGCAGACAGCTCAGGTCTGATCTAAAAAGTAGTGAAATTTAAGGTTTCAAGAGCATTTCATTAGATTAGTAAATGAAAACAAGAAAATGGAAATACATTCACAAATTGAGCCCATTTCCTTTTTAATTTTTAAATTTTTTTCCTTCTTTCATCTCCCATACTTTTTTTCTCTCCCTAAATATTGATTATTGAAAAAAAATTCCTACACTTGCATTATATTTAGATTTTTTAGCTGCTAACTGCTGAAACCTAACCATCTACTAAGCAGATTTCAAATGGGCCCCACCTTTTCAAGCTCTGGGGGTCTTTTGTTTTATGACTGAGAGGAAAATGCTGCACAGAGTTACCCGTGCACAGAGAAACCTACTAACCAATAGAAAACAATCTATCAATTGTACCGAAGTACTATCAGTGATTAGTAAAAGTGTCCTGAAAATCAATGCACAGTAGGGATTTGAAATGTTAGTGATTTCACCAGTGTTTCAAGATTCATCTACCAATCTCGGCTACACCTTAGCACTAAAGTAATTTCGTTTGGCAGGAACCAGTTAAGTGTTCTACATTTTTAAAATTACAAGAGCCTTTTTGCTGAAAAAGCCAAATCTGCAATCTGCAATCAAACATTGCACAGACTTGGCCGTATTGCACACACTTAAACACAAGGGGAACAATTGCTGCATATGATCTCTCTCTGCCTCTTACAGAAGATATAGGTGAAATATTAGGGAACCATCTACAGCTACTCAATCTGTAGGCCTGGTCTTGGCAATACTTACAGCAATTACTGTGCTCCTGAAAATACGTCTCCTTATTCCAATGTAACGATGGAGCTCTGGTTCCTCGTGCCCAATTATACTGCAGCACAGGCAGGCTACAAAGCACTGGAAAAAGCAGCTTCTAACAGGCCCAACTAAGCGAGTTACTGGTTCATGAGTGCTATTGCACTGAGATTTTCCAAAATCCCACTTCCGTCATTTACCTCACCAGACTGATGCCTTAAACGAGGATGTTTAAAAAAGACCTTTTTGATGTAAAAGTCTCACTTTTACTTTTATGCCCTACTTTGACATTTTAAATGGAGTTTGTGAATCTGCTTGCATTGCTTCTTTTCTTCTGTATGCTGTTCATTCAGACTAGAAGCTGATAACTCCTAAAAAAACAAAACAGAGCTTTTTATTTTGGGAGATGGAGAGATGTTTGGTTTGCAAATGAAATAAGAAAAATAAATTGAGATTTTCCTGTGTACTTGAAAGCATTCCTTTGTCAGAAAATCCATTTCTGCTCCCAATCTATTTCTCTTTGAAGAGTTCTTTACCTGACCTTTGCAGCCAGTTTCTGATCTCTTTTGCCTCATTTTAATATGTGTGTGTACATGTATATTCAGTGCTCAAAGATAGGATACTGGTACTTCTATTCTCATCTTTGTGCTAGATGAATAGATGAAGAGATCACATGCTAAGGATTTTCTTCTCCCTACCATGACCACTGTGAATATGTATACACACACACAGAATTCCATCTAAGTCCCTTGGTTCTGAAAATGTTTAAACAAGAAATAAAGCCATAAAACCAATAAGAAATGTAAAAGACACAAAAATACCTATAGGTTAGAAAGTTGACATAAGTAGCTGGGAAACCTTTCATCTCCTGTTAACTCAGGTGGGTTTTATTGGTCAGACACACTTAGTTAGCTAAGAACATTTCCAAACACAGATATGCAAGTAGTGTTCTGCCTTGTTTCTTCTATGATTTTTATATTCTTGCCACAAGCATCTGTTAATAGAACCAGTCGTAAGTATGAATGAATAATAAAAAGCTGAAAAGCTTTTTAAGAACACATCTATTTTAGTACAGAAAGTGAATGCTGCATCTTGGTTTTTGCTTAGTTAATCCTATTACTTCCTGAAATAATTCCTCATGACTGGCCAGAATTAAATCTAATAGGAACAGCAAATGCCAGTTCAGTCTCACTTAATCTGATCCTAATCTGATGGTAGACATAGTGACTTGCTTCAGCGTGACCTTCATGTGTTTCTTTGTTCTTAATTGGCTAATTGTGTTTACTTGATCAAACAATATTATACGAAATCTGGAACACAAAAGTTAACCTTATTGGTTTTAAGATTTATTATTACAGAGTTGGAGTTTTCACAGAGAAGCATCAAAGAAAGATCTGAAATATGTTAGTCAAGTTTTTGCAAAACTGCAGAGAAAAGAGCTGGAGGGGCATCAATGATGAAACTGGCACTGATACTTGCTGAGAGGCAAGGCAGTTCAACTTTTTTTTTTTTTTTAAGACACCGTTTTTGTTTCTAGGTGTCCTTTAGAGAGTGGTGGTTTTTTTTGTGAACGAGAAGGGGAAGAGAGATATTTAACACTCTTTCAATGGGGAAAGATCCGTGTAACTTAATGAAAAGCTACAAATTTTTAACCTCTCATTTTCATGTTATATTAATACGGTTTTCAAATCTGAATGAGTCAATTGGCTTAACAGGGTTAATTAATGGGGTTAATTAGCATTATTTGAAATTGACCACATATATTACGCAAAAAAAAAAAAAAAAAAACCAAAAAACAAGGCAAGGAACTCCAGTATGTCAAAAAATTAGTGGAAGGGATGGAAAAGAAGATAGACCGATCTGGAATCAAGCATATAAGCTTCATTTTCTAGATCTTAAATATCATATGTCATATAATTTTTTTCTTTTTAGAATTTATTGGATTTTCATGTACTCATATTCTAATGGCATTACAAGTAGTTTTTTTTAGATCTGAAAATTTAATTTGTTTTTTCCCCTGAATTTCCATTTATAGATTTGTTCATTTTAACATTATTTCTCTTTCAATGTTGATCTTGATATTCTTAAAGTAATTTGAAAATGCAGTTGCTTCTACACTTCCTGCCCCTCCCCCCACAATGTTTCTTAACGTTTAAGAGGAAAGATAGTATAGCAAATGATAAAAAATGACCTTTAATTTTGGGTGGAACAATTTCCACTTCCTTCCCTTACATATTTATCTTGGGAATTTAGCAGCTAACATTGATAAAAACTGTTAAAATGCACTTGAACATGTGAAGACTGATTTATTGTGAGAGCTCTTCATAAACAAGGAAGGCAATAAGTATTTTTGAGTGGCTTTAGAGACATTCATGCAACTTCTATGATCTGTGGGTAATACAGATAAAATCAAACCAGTTTTTTTTTTTTTTTTATTAATTTCAGGATTTAGTCTCAGCAAAAATGACATTAATACTGATGCTAATCTTGATTTGTTATCAAAAATCCATTTGATTTTTTTCACAAGACTTATTGCAGCTTAGTGATCACACTAGATCTAATTAGTCATCACTTCTTGCTTCTAAAATTTCCAAGTACAATAGCTTATTTCCAGAAATGCAAAAGACTCTTTAATCAAGAAAAAAGCCCCAACAAACAAACAATCAAGCAGCAAAACAACAACAACAAAACCACTCAGAAGATTTAGTTGTTGGCTGATTTGGAATGTGAAGAAAAAGTGTATCGAATTAGAAATGAAACTCAATTAAACCTGAGTCTGCATTGCTTTTTTTAAAAAAAAATTATGACAAAACTGTCCAAGAGAAATAATAACAAGCAAACTAGATACTGCTATGTAATCCTTGGTGTCAAACCTGTCACCTAATTAATCAGCATCCTCCTCCAGGGTCACTCCGTTCTCTGTCAATATCCCACTTTGCCTTGCCCATATCTTTATCCACCCCCACTTTCGACAGTTAAATGTTAACAGGGTGACACATGGAAAAGAAACCATTTTAGGAGGGAGGAGCAGTGTGCTTGTCTTTAAAACTGAGGAAATTATTACTTCTAGCAGGAGGTACTTGATGACATGGTGCACAGCAATCTCTGTCACATTTGCTATGTTTCACAGGTGTTCTGGGTGCTTAATTCGTTTCTGCATCACTTGAATTAATAATGCTCAGAGTGTAACTGGGTAGCTCCCTTAACCATGCAAACCTGCCTGGACAAGAGAGCCTTCAGTAACTCCTAGTTTCAGTGAGAACTGTTTTCTAGTGAATTTTGAAATTAACGTTCTCAGTGGCTCTAACTTGTAAGATGAGTCTTTTTTAATGTTAAAGCAAATGGTAATCCAGACTTGAAAGAAACCTGCAAACTGAGACAATAAAAAAGTGAAAGTACAATCTCTCTAGTGTCACCATAGAAAGCTGAAAAATGGCTGGGACTTACGGGCCTATACTTAGTGTTGGTTTGGTGCTTTGGCAGTGTAGAAGGCAAATACTGTCAAATCTAAAGGGTACTAAATGTCAGTCCATAAGTGGGACTTGACTACAGGATGTACTTGCATCTAGTCTCCATCTCAAAGACATTCAGACTTAACCTTAGCCTATGAGTCAGATACCTCCATGTCAGCAGGGAATTTAGGTATGTGATTCCCCACCTTCCAAAACTTCCATAATTTGTACCTGTGGGCCAGAAGGTAGGGAGAATTTTGTGGGGGAAAAAATCCTGCTATTTTTTTTCTAAAATGTGGAAGTTCTATGTTCTATCAGAGGTCTTCCATCCATACAGCTCTCAGTTGGCAATGCTTCCTCCTGACTAAGAGGCTGTGTCAGGACTGAATGACACACTGGAGGAAGAGCTGGGAGACCAGAGGTATAAAACTACCCTCTTTTTCCTCAGTAGGGTGAGCAGGGACCCATCAGGCAGCCCTGCAAAAATCAAAAGTATCGGGAGCTGTTTGGAGAGCTGAAAGTAATGTTAGATTTTTTTTATTCTAAATCAGATTTACTAGTAAATATATCTCTAGGCTGACTAATAAATGGTTATCTATGCACTGGCTTTCAACCACACATACCCTAACCAAGAGTTGAATTATTCNGTCAGGGGTACTGTACATAAGGTGCGGGATCTCTGATCCGCCCCAGTCCAGCCGTGTGTCCTGCTTTGCTGGGGACGCCTTGCAAAGCTGAACAAGAACTGTTAGATAATATGGAATAAACAACCTTGATAACACAAGCTGCTGGACTCAACTTGTCGTCTCTGCCTTCGGTGTGAAACACTCAGGGCAAAGAGAAGACAGAAAACCTTATTACCTTGGGGAACAGCAACCCCAGGGAAATACCCAGGGAACAGCAACCCTGGGGAAGACTCCACCACCTCGGGAACGGCCGCCCCGAGGTGAAGCTCGGGGAACATCAACCCCGAGAATTCTGGAGCCTGTAAAGAATTCTTCAAAAGGAAAGTTCTTTTCCTTTTTCTACAGGATTCATATGAGTAATATAATGCATCAAAAGAATAAATAGTGTTTCAGGTAAACTGAAGTTGTTGTTTTGCTTAAGTTTGTTCTTTCTTTATTTTTCTTGTTATGGACATATTTCTCCCACTGAAAATTGTTAGCAACATGTTTTACCTTAATCATGTTTTTCTATAAATTTTATGAAGTGCTGTTTCACTCGCTTTTTTAAAATTAGACAATTGCCATAGAAACTGTTTCATGTTTTAAAAAAGATATCAGTATGATACAGAAAATGTAAAAATAATGCCCACCATCCAACAGAAGAAAACACATTTACGTCCCATCATTTATCTAACTAATTTTGTTTCCTTTTAAAAATAAACCTTTTTGCTAGTAGTCCATCTTGGTTGTCTCATTTATTTTACATTATAGCAAGAGCAGATTCTTACAGTCAACAGTGGATCTCAAATGGCAGCACCATGAAGTGGCCTCCAGAAGTCTTCTGGTGCAAGCCCTCCAGCTCAAGCAGGGACTCAAATGCCCAGTTCTTTGTCCAGATCCATGTTTAGGATCTCCAGTGGTGGAGACTCTGCAGCGTCCTTGGGCAACATGCTGGAGTGCTTTGTCAGCCTTACAGTAAAACAACCCACAACATTCTCATGAGACAAAGTGCTATTTTGAAAGAGACACCATTAAGGTAAAGACTAAACACTCATTTGTGGATATCTTAGAATGTTTTGCATTTTCATGTCTAGTTCAGTTCAGCAGAAGCTGATGGAGTTGATATATACTCAAAACCTTAGAAATGCTTTTCTTTATGTATCAGAACTAAATCCTTTGTGGTTTACACCCTTGTTTGTGTCCACTTTAAGCACTCAATATCACAGGTACTCCAATTTGTGCACTCAGGGCATGTAGCTACCTTATTCCCCTCTTGCAATATTGAAAGCCAGGATGCATCTAATTTGAAAATATAGCTTTTTGAATCAGAATAAGTGTTTAACATATTAAAAGTTCATCAGCTCAGTGATCTTTTCTGCACTGGTGGCACAACAATTATTTTTTGAGAAACAGCATGAGATGTCATAAACACAGGGTTATGACTACCCTCAACTGAAGAATAGATTTGTGAGGGAAAAAGTGATTCAAACACCAGCACCTAATAATAGTAAGAGGAATAAAGAATGCTGCTATCTAAGGAAATTGTTTTTATATGAATGTGTTTAGGTTGTGGTTTGTTTTTTTTTATGCACTCACTGTGTAAGGCTTCTTCATAGGAAATTGAAGGAATTTCCTTGGCTTATTTTTTTTTATATTTTAATTTTAAAGGAATTCTTTGGTGTTTTCCCTTTTTTTTTATTCAAGGAAATTGAAGACAAAAAGGGAAGGTAACTGATTTTATATAGCCCACATTAGTCATCATGTGTTTGGAATAATGTAATATTGACATCATTCACTAATCCTGAGCAAAATAATATACTTTGAATCTAAAACCTAAAGGCCAGATCCTGGGATTTCTAGTCAGAGCTGTGAGTTATGTTTGTGAGTTTTGGTTTCTTTTGAACAAGGACTAAAGCAAGGCAATTCATGGTAAATACTTTATTTGGTTTATTTTATTCAGATTTTATATGGGAAGTTTCTTCGCAGGGTGAGATTTCTGCCTATTAATTGGTATGTTCAGGTTTGTGTGAAAAAATTAAAAAAAACCATCAAGATATTTTAGCCTTTTATTCCAAAACCTTTTCCTTCAGCTACTTAATATTTATTTTTGTCAGCAAGAACATGCAGGCACCGAGGATCATTAGGCAGAGTTCGCTCTGTAGGCAGAAGAAGAGAAGGGAATTTTAGCTGCTCCACTGACTGATAAGGTGGATACCCTCATCCCTGCCTGCAAACCTCAGGGTTGTGCTTATGCTGCTGCACAGTGGACTCTGCCAGTGCTAAAGGAGGGGAGAGGAACCACACAGCTAAATAACTATGGTCTTCAGTGGGAATAAACATTTCCACTTTCTTATTTTCACCTATTTTTTTTTCTATCTGTCTTTTCACTCAGTTCCAAGAAAACTGTCTGATTTCTCAGACACATTTTTGGCAAGATAGGATTTGAGGAGACATTTACTCAAAGGTTTGAAGGAGAGAAGAGTTTAGCTGGTAGATAAAGGCTAACATGGCTGAAGTAAAAGGAATGCTTACATTTATACTGATAGAGAAGCAAAAAGGGCTAAAACATACATAGAGCTGAGAAGGTAGTGCATTTGCTTTTGAAGAGAACTGTGTTCATAAGCAAAGAAACCTAGAGCTGAAAGCTTGATGTGCTATACACGGCAATATATTATAAGTAATAATATAAATTTGTTATCTTTATTACAAATGGAAATATACCATAAAACATTATTTGATATATATTTTTAATATAAACATATTTGTATATTTCTCATAAAATTCCAGAACAGAGATTATTTATATTCAGTGGTCAAAATGGAAAGATACAAGTCCCCCCACCTCACTAAAAACTATTCATCAATGTCCAGAAAATGTCAGTATCTGTGATTATGGTTTTGAGAAGTGCTGGGAAGGCACCATATATCAGTCCATTTTGATCAATGGTTATATTGCCTTCAGTAATAAACTAAAGCAGTTCTTTTTCAAGCTGCAGGAAGGAACTTACCACAAAGCAGCTGCTATTATAAGATTTTCATCTGAATTTTTTGCTGCTCCTATTTTAGCACACAGCTTTTGGATAACATTTGGATAATCAATCTCTTGGCTGCTTATCTAAACCACACCCAATGTGTTGAGATTTGCCCTTCATCATTGATGTAAATTTGTTTTATTAGTCACATCAGTTAGAGTACTTTTAATTATCATCATTATTCAGTAATAACCTCATGTCTGACAAGAGAATGGATACCAATGGATACTGAACCTCTTATCCAAGGATAGGAAGGTTATTGAGTGAGATCTATTTTAGGAAAGGTAAAAGAGCAGATGAAAGGCAATATTCAAAGCCCTTCCTAATAGATTTATAGCTCAGCAATAGATTAATAGCTATAAAGATAAACACATGTGTGGATACTGAATTCTGATACTACTTTCCTGGTTTTGGATACCATTTAAATGTGCATCTTTATCAGTTTTTTTCAAAGAATACAGGTTTTTTTAAAGTCGCACATCCAGTACTTCTGAAGTTTCACTTGATACACTTGATTAAAAAAAACTCCCAAACATTTACTGAGGTCAAGCTTCCTCCATGGGAGTACAGTGAAAGAATCGACAAAACCAATTCCTCTCTAATTTGAGAATACAGTGGTAATACCTCTGCTGATCCTGATCTGTCTCACCTTGCACCCTACTGTGTCAGGGATGGGCAGAGTGTCTGTGTGAGCACATGTCTAATGGGCTTGAATGGTGTAGAAATGAAACCTGTTCTGGTAATGGAGCTTTATCAAAGGCTCTGTGGTCTGTGAACCTGGCACTTTTCCAAAGCAGAGGGACAGTCGTGGCTTACTTGTCATTTCTGCACCCTAAACAAAAATGAAATCAGACTCCAAAGTAGCTCCTTCCAGATCACCTTTGAAAATCACAGAGGCCTGCTGGGAGGGAAGGGGAACAGCAATGGGGGAAATTGGAGGCCAAAGGGTTTATTCCAAATATACTGTAGAGCTCCCACAGGAAGTAGAAGAGAGCAGCTGAACTACCACAGGGCATAACAGAACAGTCAGTAGGAAGGAGAGTGTTCAAGTCATTAATGCTAGAGGTGACCAAATTAGGATACATAGGTTTGTATGTGATGAATTTCCCTTCTGTTTGTAAATTGTTAGGAAATGGGTTGTCAGAGGTTGGTATTTGTTGCTGCACACAACACACAAATTTGTGCAGCTACAAAGGGAAAGTCCAGTCTAAGTATGTGCATTGAAAAGGGTATAAAATTTNTTTTTTTTTTTTTTTTTTACTTCAGAGAGGTTTTGAATAGCAAAAAAGGCAAACTGTTCCCAACATGGCACACTGCAATGCTTTTCACTTGCTAAGCAGTGAAGTTCCAGTCCTGCTAGCACTGGATCCAGTGGAATGGACCATGCCCTGAAGCTGATCTTGCAGCATACAAGCCTTCACCATCTCACCATGGAAAACAAGAGAAACTCAGCACGTCACCTGAACCCAAGTTTTCCACTCCCACTCTTACAGATGTTCCCCTGGACTTTAGGAATTTTTCTTTTTCTATACTTTCTAATGGCAAACCTAGAGTAAACCAAATTCTTTACAGTGTTTTACATAGCAAAGCCAAAGAAACCTTAAGACCAGAGTCCAGGAAGCAGAATGATATCAACAACCCTTTACATTTGACTAGTCAGAACTAAATGTTAAATCATCCATTGCTTCAGATCATAGGGATCATTGATAGTCATGGGTCATCACCACACTACTCCAACCACTCAGCAAATAAGCTTTCCTCCTTGCTTTTCTTTTTCTCTTTTTCATATAAACTGGCAAGTTTGTGTGGACAGTTAAAATGGTTTTAGTTTTGAAAAGCTAACCATTTAAAATAACTGAAGTGATTATTTAAAAAAAAGAAAATAATCACCATTTCTTTAATGCTAAAAACTTGACAATCACACATTTAATTTCGGTTAAAAAAAAAAAAAAAAAAAAAA
>VXBR01012172.1:93403-145109 GCA_013400215.1 Cisticola juncidis | reverse complement strand
AAAAAAAAAAAAAAAAAAAAAAGGAAGTTGTTTCATTTTTTTCCCTTCCCTAAACCAGAAAAAAAAATACTCAGAAAAGTCCAGTACTGCTGTAAAACCAGACCCTGTCTAGTGTTAAAAGAACTTGCAGACTAAATGTCCCTCATGTGACAAAAGATGGAATTTTATACCTGCTAGCTTAAAGTTGACCCTTTAGTACAGATTGAGCTTAATGTTATAATACCACGTCAGTGTTCTCTCTTTTGTCCTATCTGCATTAATTGAGGAGCTCTTTTGAAGAAAGGAGTGTGGTGCCAATTATCACAAAAATGTGTGAAATTCTGATTCATACCTGTGATTCAGGGGACCATACTTATGTTCCGTTTCTTTGAGAGCAAAAATCAAGGGGTGATTGACGTTTTATTCCCCCTCTCTTCTAGATGGAAGTAAATTAGTACATTATCCACCTCTCAACTGACTCATAGAAATCTTATTTCAGATCATAATGTTGTGCTCTTTGTGACATAGACAGGGTTATTTTTTACAGGGCTCTGTGGAAAAAAAAAATCATGAGCAAACCTTTAACTGCACTAGGCTTGCCTGCTATTGCATTTTGTTAGCATTTTGCAGTTCTGACCTTTCTAAACAGAGTCAGTAATTTGCATGAAAATTAGGGCTCTGGACATGATCCCCATTCCAGCAGTAGTGAATGAAATACTGCTATACCACTGACTTGTGAGCCTACAAGCCATTTTCTAAGGCACTGCAGAAAACACCATTATAGAAAGAGACTGGAAGTGGAGAATGGAGCAGTAAATAATGTTAGAAGACTGGTAGAGGAAGAGAACATTAATTTTCTAGCGTACTTTTTTTTTTTTTTTTTTTTTTTTGGTTTTTTTAATAATTTTCTNTTTTTTTTTTTTTTTGAGTTATATTAATAATCTTGCTTTGTTTAAAAGCAAACTTTAGCTTTTCCCATTAATTCTTGATTTTAGTGACCACAGATGCCTGATGTTGAACTGCAAATTCAAATGAAGTGAATTCAAGTGAAGATTTAAAGCAAAGGCACGCAGACACCTTTGCCTTTCCCCACTCCAATTTGTTTCAAATATAGCAGTTAGAAGCAGAAAAATCGTTGAAGAAACACACAAGCACAAAGGAAATGTCGGGCAGGAATTAAGGTAAATGATTATCTTCTGCTTCTACAGTCATTTTCACCTGAATTTTTTCACCTGAATTCTGAAAAGAATGAGCTCAAAGTGGTGCTAAATCACTATAAAGGCCGAGCAGTACCCATTCATATCCACTTCACACTCACACAGGTCCCTCCACAAGGTGGAAGGTTCTCGAGGATCAGGGCCCTAATCTCTTTATCCCAGTCAATTCATGACTTACCTTGGACAAATTGCCAAGCTGCTGCCCACCCCTGCTGAGCCTGCAGAGGGCTAAGCCATGCTGTGGATGGAACATATGGCCCTTCTGACAGCACTTAGGCTCTAATCAAGTCTCAGCAGGACAGAAGGATATATTTTAGATCCATTATATATAGACTGCAGCTCAACCCTTCCTGTTTGTTGCTCTGTCTTTTATAAACTGGGAAGGATTTTAAGTTCGATGAGCAGGACGCGCATCCCTGCGCGTTGTGGTCTGAGACACGTCTCTGCGTTCACAGCAGTGCTCTGCAGGTGTGGCACAGCAAGCTGCCAAGCCTCAGCCTTCTGCAAACACTCTGTTACTCCAAGGGACAGACACTGACAGCCCTTCTGGACTCTGAGGAGTCCCCAGTTTACCAGGCGGAGACAGACTTTTCGTGGTTGTTTGGTGGCTGCAAAACTACATACAAGATGAGGTCTCAAAGTTGAATAATGCCAGTGAAAATCCTTAGTTTGCAAGTATAGAATCATGGAATCATAGAATGGTTTGGTTGGGAGGGACTTGAAGGATCATTTAATTCTAACCCCCCTGCCACCAGACGTTATACCTTTCCACAGTTTTGTGGCTTTGCCTAGCCAGAATTGAATGTTAATTCTCAATTGTCAGAAAGGCCATACTTTTTCTGGCTGTTGGGAGAGGAGACACTTAGAGTTCAGCTTTCTACACAGTTAAACAGATCTGATGGCTGACTAATACTGAAGGCTCCCAAAACCTCGTAGGGGCTTTTAAAGACAACAAGCCACAAAGAACTCTTTTCCACACTGACTCACCTCCTGACAGCTGGACATTAAAATTACCTATGTTCTCCCTTCAGAGAGGTGGGAGCTCTGTGAAGCCCCATTAGTTGGGGCTAATGGGCAATTTTGGTGGTGTTTCATTTGGACAACATCTGGAGCAGAGTGGAAAGGAAGTAATAGATTTCTTCTCAGACTAGTCAAACATGATGAGTGTGCCCAGGACCTTTGAAGCCACTATATTTCTAAGACATCTTGGTGTCCAGTCCAGATTTCCTCCGGTTTCCTTTGTAGGATGGTGCAACTTTGTGCTGCCTTTTGCCTTGGGCTGTGACCAAAACCACAATGTAGCAGATTAATAGAGTTTTCTTTCTCCTTCTTCTATACAAGCCTGTACTAGCAAGTTCTCCTAGGTGCTCCTGAGGGTTTCAAAAGATGAAACAAATTATGTCCTATCCAAACATAATGATAGTAATGATAGCACACTAAGCAGACAAGGCTGTCAGTTTAGTACAACTAACTATACACTCTGCAATAGTTTCATTTGGTGATCTATTTTTGCCAGGCTATCCAAAGGGAAAAGGAAAATATCTATAATAAAACAAGGAGATCAGAAAGGAAGAAAAATTATTGGGAAGAAATAAAGCAATGATGGACTTAAGGGGTTAAAATTGAATAAAAACATGCTGAGGGACAGTCCACACCGATGCCATGTCAGGTAGAATTAGGCACAGTCATATCTGCATGATGGTACCTGACTACTGGTTGAAGTTAGAACAAATGAGGCAATGATAAGCTCTTTTAGAAAAATATCTTATGGTCTCAGAAAAATATCTGTAGTAAGGAGCTCAGGGAGAATTTCTCTTTCTGCAAGCACTTGTGTCTACATTATTAAGAACCATTTGAAGTACTAATCCTAACTAAGGCTTCAAAGTAGATGTTTCAAAGGACTTAGAGCATCACTGAGTGCTTGGTGTCACAAAAGTTAGATTTGTCATGGTGAGTTTGCCCAGGGGTGCCTGTTCAAACCTGGACTTGAACAAATAGAAGGTGCTGCAAGAAGTCAAGGAATAATCCCAAGAGGCTCAGAAAGATCACAAGAAACTTTTTCAGAGCTTCTGGGGCCACAGGCCATAACATGGAATAAGAGTGATTCTTGCTCATTGGTGACTGACAGAACTGATGCAGATTTTGACCACATCAAATAGGAATAATGAAATGTATTGCTAGTGCTTCCAGGCTCAGGCCTGTTCCCCTCCTCATCCTCCAAATATGACCTTATGGAAAAGGTGAATGTGCAGGGCAGGGGAGGAGACAAAACTCCCATATAAGCCATTTGTCTATCCCAGCTTTCTGGATGACTCTAATGAAGATTGTTCTAACACTCCAGGGGAAAGAGCAAGCCACACTTATCCAGCAAAATGGGAACAGAGACATTAATCTGGTTTTTTTGTGAGGTGATCACAAATGACAGATCTGACCTTTCATGAACTGCAGTTATGGGCAGGTCTGCAGAGCCTAAAATTGGATTGGACAGCATGTCTGCTCAAGCTAATAATGCTGCTGGTACTTGTCAGTGGCCATGTCACTCCTGCTCTTGTAAACTGTGAGCATAGACTTTGGTCTCAGGAAACTCAGTGACCCTCAGAGAGACAAATTCATAAATCCTTACCAATATAAGACGACCACTGGTGAATTTTGATCTGTTGAGATTTTCTGAGGCAGTCCTGTATGGTTGAGAATGCTGTGATGTGAAGTCACTGATAGAGTTAGGTAGCTGAGGAGTAACTATTGAAGAGAGGGACCTGATCTTTGTAGAAAGATCAGTACCTGGAAGAAATACTTTAAACAGAGGGCTGTTTCTATATTTGATAATTCAAGTTTTACCTGATACAGGAGGAAGTAGGAACTGATGCAATATCAAAAGGTTGAAGTATGGACATCCCATACTG
Organism: Cisticola juncidis; assembly: GCA_013400215.1. Lineage (NCBI taxonomy): Eukaryota > Metazoa > Chordata > Aves > Passeriformes > Cisticolidae > Cisticola > Cisticola juncidis. Next base: position 141,010 of record VXBR01012172.1, on the reverse strand, counting down.
TACATGAAACTGAAGTTATTGGTCAGCAGTAAGTTTCCACTTTTCAATTAGTCCCATTTTTTTGTTACGAGGCAGTACCTTTCCCTACAATGCTCCAATATGCAGTCCAAAATGTTATCTCAATGCAGACTCTTTTTCCAGTGTTGCAGTCTTTAAAATGCCTTCAGCTTCATGTGGGTTATACATGGTGGGTTCCAAACTGCCAGCCTGGATTTGAAGAAGCTCTTGGAGATTCAGTAACTTGCAACTAAAATGGCAGAGGTCTTAACAGTGGAGCTTGTAGGCATTCATCTACTGACAAAAGAGCATCAGGAGTCAGGAACTGCTTCTAAGAAACCTGCTAGGTCATTAGAGAAAAAAATGAAGGGCAAGTTGTTCAGATCCTAGATTCCTATACATACTTTTGGGAACTACCTAGAATGGTAAACCTAATCATTGATCCCTACTTAAGATGTGCTTTTGCAGTTGTCTCAAATTATTCTATTGGAGATGCAACTGTCACAAGTTTTTCCTTATTTGTAGGTTAAGTCTTTCATCCATCCAAAGGAAAACTCTCTTTACATGGCAACTTTTAATGTAAAAAACAAATAAAATTATTGCATATCAAACCTGGAACATGGCAGGTGTAGTTGTCTCCATACCATTGCCAAGTCGTCTTTATAGAGCAGAATCACAGATTCTTTTAGGTTGGAAACAACCTTCAAGATAATTGAGTCCCACCTTTAAGCCAGCACTGCCGAGTCCACCAGTAAACCATGTCACTGACACATCTACATGTCTCATAAATCCCTCCAGGGATGGTGACTCAGACACTTCTGGGCAACCTGTTCCAAAGCTTCCAACCCTTCCTCTGAAGATTCAATCTAAACCTCTCCTGGCCCAGCTGTAGGCCATTTCCTTTTGTCCCATCACTTGAGCAAAGAGTATGCTCACCCAATCCATGAACAGTTTCTCTAGGAGAATGCTGCAGGAAATGATGTCAGAGTTTTTACTGAACTCTAGATAAGCAGCACCCACAGCCTTTCCCTTGTCCACTGCATGGGTCATACTGTCAAACAAGGTTTGTCAAGCAGGACCTGTCTTCCATGAGGCTGTTTTGTCTGTTTGTTGTCCTGCACAAGCCAGACAATGGCACTCAAGATGATCTGCTCCATGACCTTCACCGGCACTGAGGTCAGACTGAAGGCCTGTAGCTCCCCAGATCCTCTTTCCAGTCCTTCTAGTAGTTATCACAATGGCTAACCTCAAGCTAGCATGGACCTCTCTGGTTATCTAGGACTGCCATAAATCATGGAAAGTGGCTTGGTGAGCACTCCTGTCAGCAATCTGGTTCAGCAGTACAGGACTACCCCACCCCTTCTCCTTTTTGCCTCTCCCTTCCCATTGCAGCACTCAGTTGTGCAAGTCATCTGTGAAGGTAACTATGTCATAGTTTGATTGCTGCACAGTGACTTCTAGTTCCCCTTGTTTGTTGCTGCATGCATGGGTGTAGATTACATGATGATTTACACTTTTTGTTACCATGAGAAAAGAAATGAAAAACAAACTCAAGATATTTATATACTCCAGTTAAAAATGTTGCTTGGCTTAACTTTCGCAACATTGCTACAAGTCTTGAGAATATCTCTTCCCCAGGTTGGCATCACTACAGCAGCAGAATCATTATGAGATGCAGTTTTGCCAATGTAAATTTGTTTTTGCTGGCTTTGCTTATCATATTTGAAAGCCTTAAAAAAAAAAACAAACAAGCAAGCAAAAACTAGCTATTGGTGGATGCCATATTTTTGCTATAGCTAGAAGAATGTAGATGAGCTTTTGAAAGAAATCTTGCAAAAAAAGCATATGAATGTGCTTTCACTCTGGAACAGAAAGCAATACTCCCATCCATTCTAATTCTGCAAAAGTATAATGCTTCAGGAGAAGAGGGCATGCATTCAATACAATTCTTTTCCTTGTGTGACTGAGAAAATTTAGGCCTAAACAAGATTCCAATAATAAAGTATTTTGGATTTATATGGGATTTTTTATACCACGGAATTTAAAATATCTGTTTTCATTAAGCAGTCAGTCCTAATAAATGCTCCCCTGAAAGAGAAGTATCTCCATTCCTTTGCTTCTGCCTGACTCCTGCTTCTGTGTTGGTTCATCTACACCATGCTGATTTTCCCTGCATCCATACATTTATTTGGTAAGATTCTCATTTGTTATCCTCCCTCCTAACCATCCCACCCAAAAGCAAATTTGTATTATTTTCAAAGAGACTGATGTGCTGTATAGCCCAAAACATGGCAAGGAGTCAATCTGCTTAAAATGTTCTAATTTCTCTGGCTGTCCTCTGCATCTCCATTAAATGATTAAAGATTGCATTTTAGTCCTAAATTTCTACAATAATACCTTATTTATGTTTTCCCACTAGAGATAAAAGTTTCACCTACATGTCATTAGAAATTTGTCAGCCAGCCAATTTGTGATGGCTGCAGAGAGCTGAGATCAGCAAAAATAAAACCCCTTTTATTTGTGTGTTTTTAATAAATTTCTACAGGAAGAGAAATAGCATTTTGCATTAAGTAGGAGTTTTAGCTCTGTATTTTTTTTTTGTTCTCATTATCAATTCAGTGGTTAATTTTCTGAACTGAAATTCATCGTCCTTGAGTTTATCTGCCCCAACAAAAATAAACACCCCAGGTATTGTTACTTTTTTTTGGCACAGTCTTAGTGTACACTTTATGGACTGATGTGCTAATTTTCATTAGTTTGGATGAAAGAAGATAGTTTGGCATGTGGCCTCTCTAGTTCAAGACAAATTATTTTAAGTTGAAGAGTAGACAAAAATTGTGTTTAATTTTTCTAAAAGTCCTGTAATTTAGAAGCATTATAGTTCTAAATGGGGTGAATACAGTGTGTATACTCCTGAGATATTTGGGAAGGAAAGTCTGCATTTTGGGTAATTGTCTACTACTGCTGAAGCTCATATTTGAATCAGCTGGGTAAGAAATACTATACTTCCTTAAGAGTATTTTCAAGATGAGGAGAAATTGCAGACAACAAATTATGATGAAAAATAATTTTTAAAAAAATTGTCCACAAAGCAAAAAATCTGACTTGTGAAGTAATGTGCGATAGCTTGAGTCAATTATATAATTTAGTTTTGACAATTTCAACCTGTTTCAGTTTGATTTCCCAGAAATACTTCACTGTTTCTACCCTAAGTTATATTTTGAACTGAAAAATACTTTGACCTGAAATGGAACCAGTTTATGAAGAGGAAAACAACATGTCATATTTTAACATATATTTTGCATTAGAAATGTTGCTTGATTGGAATGAGTACCATTCTATAGTTTTTCAGATTAAAAAAAAAACAACAAAAAAAACCAATTCCCAATTCCTTGTATTATCCTATATTCATGATAGTATAAGGGAGCCAAAGGCAGTCGCTAGGAACAAGGGTCCGCCTGCCTAATTTTTAAATGTTGCAATAGATACTTTTAAGTTTAGTTCAGCTATGAGGAAGCCTTACTTTTCCTTCTGAGATGATCCTTGCCATCTGTAACTGAAGTTAAAAAGTGAAGCAAATGCAGATAGAGTTCCTCCACGTCTTGGGCACATTACCCTTTCTGCATCATCTAAACGTTGTCATTCTGTGCTGTCTGACAGCACCATCTGGTTCAGAATATAATATCTCAGATCTGGCCATTTCTGGAGCTAGATGTGCCACCATATATAACGTGAGTTGCTTTTGCCTTTGTGCTACGTCTCCTGAAATTATAATGCTGATGCAGCATCTTCAGATGATCCAAAGCCCCAGAGAGTTTAAACAGAAGCAATGAATAATTCACATCAGAGAGAGAGAAAAGCAAACAAACAAAAGTCAATGGGCATCTCCTGGTTAGCTGGGAAAGAAGAGGATGCACAGTATGCTCTGCTGTCATTGTCAGGGAGTACAGAATAACCTTTGCCATGTGAGGAGAACTCTCTGGAGCTCTGCTAGCAGTGGCAGATCATTTAGAGGATCACTGGCTTCATATCACCCCTCCCTAATATGTCAGCCAGGGATGAGCTATAGCACACAAAGATCTCTCTACAGGTACAGTCTTCTGGGAATTATAACCAATAGATATAAAGCCAGTAGTTTTGTGTAGAATTGCACTGTGTGTTTTGGACTGGGACAATCTTATCTAGCTTCTTAATTAGGAAAAAAAAATACTCATAATAGTGGTTCTTCCATTAACAGGCAGGAAAACTTTACTCTGGAAGATGAATGGAGAAATTCAGTGGAACACTCAAACAGCCTTGCACCTCTTTCTGACAAAAAGCATCCATAAATCTGATTTTATGTGGCGGTAGCAATAAGCTTCTGACTGCTTTGTCTCATTAGAGTTGTGGGAAGAAATTGGAATATGTCTCTAGCCTGGCAAACTAGGCCCTCTACCTGTAAATTATTAAACCTTATGTGTGTCAGGTGTGCTCAGAAAGGAATGAGCCAGGGAACAGAGAGAAAAAGAGGTTGCATTGTTAGGTGCAGAAGCCAGAAAAGAGACCAGAGGAAGACAATCATATATTGTTTTGCTTTAGCTCTATCTGCTTATTAGGAAGCATGGAATAAAAAAACCTACCTTTTAGAGGTCATGGTAACAAAGGGAAAAAATGCATTGAGTGCACTGGCAGCTGAGTGAAATGTAGAATGTGTGCTGACTAATATGGGCATTGGTTTTTGAGAAATACTCATATATAGGGAGTCATGCTCAGTCCTAAGATATCAATTTTTCATTGTACTGGAAATATAAAAACTATGCACAACAGAATCAGCAAATACAGGGATTTGGATTACATGATCTGTATTTATGTGCATAAATACTGGTTCTGGTGGTACAGATGCACAGCATCAATAAGTTTTGCCACAGTATTGCTGAATCCTAATGGCTCCACCTACAACAAATCTCTTTGCAAGCATCATGCACTACCAGGATCTCTAACCCACACCTGATTTTTGGAGGTGCTTAATTGACCCTGGCACCTCCATGCATCATGGAACACTGTGAACAACTCTCCCATGGGCTTTATTTGAAATTGTTTTAGGCAAACAAAATCTGACTCCAGATTACACCTTTCACTGCATTTTTTTCAGGTTGGCTGAGCACATGCTTTAGTACACAGTGAGTGAGGAGAAAAATAATAACCAAAGAGTTAAGCAAAAATAAAAGCAGTTAAATGTAAAAGATCTGAATAACTGAGAACTGTCTAAATAACTGTCTGAGAAAAATGAAACAAATCTAGGCATCTGATATAAAATTGAATTGCAAGTATTGGACACTGAAAGGGCCTGGATTGTGACTGTGTCATATTAGAAGTCTGAAAAAGTAGGTGCCCTTACACTGTTATCTTAAAGATACTCCAGAACAAGGGCAGTCATCAATGAAGACATGAGTCTCTGTAGCATAATATCAGAGATTTATCCATTAAGTGCCATTGAGAGTGGTACTGTTACCCCTAGGAAAGGTGTCATTACTGCCCATAGATAAAAGAGTAAAAATCTCAATTTATCTTCTTCATGGTGCCATTCAGCAATCAGTTTCTTTTCTACTTCAAAATCTGGATTAAATGAGGCACAGCTGGAGGACAGAATGCAGGGACTGGCTGTTCTGAAGCTTATGGGAAAAGGCATGGAAGAGGCAGCTTGGGCTGCACACTGTTCCAGAGGATGCAGTTAGATGGCCTAGTTTCTGGCAGAAAATGGAGAGTATTTGTATTACATATACATCACCACAATGTGTCAGCTCAAGTTCGAAGCTCTGTGGTCTGACCAAGAATTTGTTTGCTGTAGTTTCACATGCTTTTTTTAACCGAAACAATAAATACACAACAAACTCCTGCCATTATAAAATTTTCACTGATACAAAAAATACAGAAATGTTCCTTTAATATACCAGCATGCACTGATTTGCAATGATATGTGAGCACAGAAAGGATGACTGACCAGTGGCAGAGTGAACCCTAGCAGAGTGATTAATTCCAGACCTTAAACCCTTATAACTCTCCTGTATCCTCAAATCAAACCCCCGTGCTTTCCACATTGCTCCAGACACAGAGAATAACATGATCATTTCGGAAGTTCAGTCTTGCCTGCGGGCAAGAACTTGTCCCATCATAGCAGAAACAAAAGTAGCACAGCAGGACCTTCACTATCAGGGACAGCAACAGGAATTGTACTCGTGAAACAACGGCTCTCTTATGTGTGAGCTTAAATGTGGACATTTCATTTCTATGAATGCCATTCTCAACTGTCTGTATACCAACCTAGATATATAATGAGCATAATCATTCCTCACAAATAATGAGACATATAGTTCCAGAGAAAATATTCCCAATTTGGAAACATTTTACGTAGTCACTATGAATAACAGGGAAGAAAAAGAGGAAACTGCACTGATTTTTCCCAAATCAACTTTTTGATTGCTTCACTAACACTTCTAACATGTATAACAAGCAAAGGAGTTCCTTGTGTGATAGTGGACATTGCTGCTTAGGCAATGATCTGGGACTCTTCATCTGTACTACCCTTCCCTGTCCTCCCAACCCTGCCCTAGCTATTACTTGCAAAGATAAATACTCCAGTCCAAATAAAAATACTATAATTGGTCAGAATGTGAAAGAACATAATATCTTATAAAATATATCAACACAGTGATTCAATTCCTTAAAACACTTATTTCCTTAATGACAGAACTGTATCTGTTAGCAACAAATCCCCACCACCACCCCCCTCCCCCCATTTGTCAATAAACTACATTTATGCTGGTGGCATCTGGATGCTTTATAAATATAGAGATAGATGAATTAACTAGATTAAATAGATAAATGTAGGATGTTTGGGCTGAAAAGCCACGAACCCTTACTTAAGGGATTTGTCCTATAAATTCTTCTGTACCAGATTACTTTGTAATAATGGTTTATAGCTATCCAGGCTCTAAATCAAAGAACTATTGGCTTGCATGAAGGATGAGGCATGAATCATATTGTGTTATAAAGAAACACATAATACCCAGTTGTTCATTTTTTAATTTGCTACATGAGGAAAAAAACCTTCGCTCTTTGACTTCAACTCTGCAGTGAATTGCAAAATGGCAGAAAGAAATATAAAGATCTTTAGTCTTTGGCATTAAATAGGCTTTAAGGTCTTCTTGATGAACCACTAGTACCCGCAGGCTACATGCTGCCTCAGTGGGATTCTGGTGCACTGATTTGCTATATTACACTCAAGTACAGTAACCCTTGTGTAGCTTGAACGCAGCAGCCACACAGCAGGAAGGGGCACGAGCTGATCTGAGCCCAGTTGTATAGGAAAAAGAGAGTATCAGAGGAGTCAGCTCAGAAATCACAGTATTAGGTATAGCAAAAGCCCATATGCTGCTTGAATCAACTACTTTCATAAATTTAAAACTGATAGTGTTCTAAACACAAAGAGTAGGGGAAAAAACCTGTTGTGGAGCAGCAACAACAAAGCCCAGGCATGAGATCTTTGCATGGAATGATATGAACTTGTGGCACTTAAGGACATTTTTTAGAGGTAGACTTGACAATGCTGAGTTAATGCTTGGACCCAATGGTCTTAGAGATCCTTTCTTCCTCCGTTCTTTCTGTGACAAGCATAGATTTTGTAGGTTTTGGGCTTCTACATTCTATATTTGGGAGTAGGGTGTTGGGAACCTTTGGTGATTTGCAGTCTGCTGCTGTACACTTGTGCGAGGGTGAGGACAGGCTTGTCTGTGAGGACAGGGGTGGCCCATGTCACCACCAGCTCATGTGTCCAGCATTGTGCTGCTGTGCTCAGCCTCTAGACCTAATCCAATTCCCAGATTGTCCTGTATCTACCCCTCTTTTGCTATCATGTAGGTAAGTTTTCCCCTCAACTTGGGCTCATAACCTTAACGACTCAGGCGTTTTGATATTAATTGTACTTACCCAGAGAGAAACAATGCTGAAGGAAGGGTCTCATTCGTGGAACCCAAAGTTTCCCCTCAACCCACTTCTTTTGCAGACCTCAGATATGGATTTCTCTTTAAATAATTCTCTGTAATATAGGCACAACTAGCTGGAACTCTAGGACATAATATGGGAAGGAGGCGCATTTTAGTTTATTATATATGATAAAATTATTATATTTTTAAATTAATATTTACAGTGGAATGGACCTCTCTGCTTGAAGTAGACTTTATTAATTCTTCCATTATTCTCAGATTAAAAGTATGCTATTGCATAAATTATTAACTGCTTACATCAGATTGTTAAGTATTTTTGCTTCTCTCCATATCGTATAGCTAACCTTTATATAAGGGGTCCTAATTTTCAGAATTAGCTTTTAATTTATGAATTTGTGTTATTTGCATTGGTATATTTTGGACATGCAATCCTTTATTCAGTAAAGCCTCTTAAAGAACATTGCAAACAGTTGCTAGTTAAACACCATAGTAGTCTTAAGCCCACAAAATTAGCAATATGCAATTAATAGGATGAGCTGTCACTCATTATTGAAAGCTTAATATGTAGCAAAACAGTCAAATAAACAGATACGATGGTGTTAAATTGTTGACACTATGCTGGTAACCTAGGTGATAGAGTTAGGCACAAAACCTACACTTGACAAGGATACTGGGGATGACTTCACCATTTGCTGTGTAGACCCACATATTGTCCAAAAGACAGTAAACTGGCTTCTATTCTCTTTTACTCACATGTTAACTTGGAGTGATACTATGTGAATGTTTTAATGGTGCTGATAAATGTAGTTTCCGCATGCTTCGAGAAGACCCACTTACTCTTTCACTTATGACCTTAGCTGGCCATGATAAATGGACTGGGAGTCATTTTCAAAAGTCAGAGAGATTAAATCATCTAACTGAAAAATACTACTAAAATTTGAGATGGCTGACATAATTGCCATATTTCCAGGGGTATAAATTTCACCCAATTCAGTTAGACTGGTGGGAATTTTTTTGCTTTTATTCCCCATCTCGTTTCCCTTTTAATATATGCATAATCAGTCTGTATGATCAAAACACTCTTGCTCTGGAAGATTAGTCAAAGCATACAGTAGAGCAACATATTAGATATACATAGGTTAGAAACGTGTTCTTCCTTGAGGAAAACATTTTCATCAGCTCTTTTGCATTTCTCTTATATTTCTCATTGATTTTAAAAGCATGAAGAATGTGTCGCATAATACATTATATATATTTTCTCTGTTCAGTTATCAAGATCTTGAGATGTTACTGGTATATTTTTAAAATTTATTTTAAATATGGCATTAAAATTCACAAATTGTATTTCAAAAGGAACATAAATTCCACAGAAAGGACAGATTTACAGAATTTTAAAGCAAATTTCAAAAGCTCAGCTGTCATCATACCATCCGTTGCAATGAGTATAAATAACTTCCTTTTAATATATGAAGCATTGGGAGGAGAAAAGAAAAAGATATCTCCATAGCAGGAAAACTCCACGTGCTCCTAGAGTTATTTGGGACATTTTCCAGCTGACAATATGGAAATATTGTCACTCAGGCCAGAAAGCTTGTTGCTATGGGGACACAACAGAATCATTTGACAACTTGGCAGTTGTTAGAGTTGGCAGAAAGAACTCTGGGAGAGGGGCTGTTGGAAGATTTCAGGTGGGTGTGAGCTGGGGATGGATGGGTGGCTAGGAGGAAAAAAGACTGAGAAATTTTTTCTTTCAATCTCTCCTTTATGTTGGAGTGGGGGTTTTGTCTGCTTTGCCTTTCTTGATTTTTTTTGTTTGTTTTTTGTTTTTGCTTTTTACAGTGTTCCTACTTAGAAGCTTAACATCTTTGACAAAGAAAGGCTAGAAGACTCATATTCAGACATCAGCTAGCTATGCATTCACCCTAGAAGGAATATATATTGAAGTGCAAAAAAAAATTATGCAAGAGCTGGCAAAGAGATAAGGCTGCATAAAAAGCCAATATGATTTTGGCTGCTCCCTTTGAGGAGTCATATCATAAACCAAGAAGATTATAGTTCCTCTGTAGTTCAGATGTGATGTAGTTAGAAAATTATAGTAGCTGCAGTACATAGAGAGTCAGAGATTAAGTAGGAAGAATTTAAAAACAGGTAGCAGTAATTATCGAAAACTGGAGGCTGGTTTATAAAGATGAAAGAACACTGTTTAAGTTGGCTGAATGTCAGATAAGATGCATGTCACTAGTTCACTAATATTTCAAGAGTCTGAACATCAAAGCAGTCAAGGAAATATTTACTAGAATAATAGTATTCTTGGAAGAAATTTGGGTGGAACTGAGGAAAATAAAAACCATACTAGAAATAAGAGAAAGAATCCTACTGCTGAGACTATTACATTAAAGAATGATCACAGTTTCTGAGGAACAATATTATACATTTGGAAAGTCCCAAATGACAGTGGAAAATGCATGGAAAAATACCCATTAGGCAGAAGATTTAGTATTGTATTGCAGCTGAGAAATATATGAATCCTTCTATTTCTTTTACTGTTAGGGAGTGAGAAAAATATGGTGACTGTTTAGACGTGGTTTTCTAAATTATTTTCTAAATGAAATTAAAGACAACAAGGATTGAAAAGTCATTCTATGTCGGTGCATCATATTTAAGTGATGCATTTACATACAAAAACCTGTGGGGTTGAATGCTGCAAGAGAATCTAGGAAGAGAAACAGCAAAAAATGTCCTAACTCAGTCATAGATAAGGAACAGTGAAGTTTCCTAAACTGCATTGTGGTCTAAATCTACTGAAGACTGTGTAATGATATCATTTAGGGTATTTGGGGAACTTTTCTGTTCTGTAACAGTTTTTCAGGGGAATACTACCTCCACTTTTTCCACTGGAAGAAAGAAAGTGATGAATGTTTTCTATATTTTTATGGCATAATATAAATATCCGATATGTTCATAGATTTTAATCCTTTCCTACAGGCAAACTGCCTTTGTTTCTCTTCTGTTCTCTTATGATCATGCCACCCAGACTGTTCCCTTTCCCCGTGCAAATCAAAATCAATTAAAAATATCCCCACAGGACTCAATTTTCAGAGAACCTACATATCCACACCTCTAATGGAAGTCAATGATAGCTGCAGGCATGTGGCATCTCTGAAACTCAGGCTCTATAGAGCTAAGTAAAGAAAAACATATGGATTTTTTAGGTAATATACCATGGGAGAAATCTCTAAATAGGCTCTGAAATAATGAAGCTACATGTTTTATACTATAGTCCAACTTGCAATCACTAGGCCATCTCACCACAGGGGAAAAAGAGGATATTGAGAGTTATTGAACATTGCCAATTTTTGCTGTGGATCAGCTTGAAGTTATTTAGCACAGATGTTTCTGTAATTGTGACACACTGGGAAAATCCACATGCTCAATAGCCCTCAAACTTGCACTTCCATCTGTGCAGTATGATGGTCTACACTTACTGCACACAGCTGCAATATAAAGCACACAGAGTTCTGTCTGGCTTAAGATCTGCTGAAAGATTTTTCTTAGCACCATCTGCACTTTTTATCTACCTGTCTCCCTGTGGTTCTGTGTTTAGATGCAGTACAGTTATGAGACAGTAAAATATAAGCCTAGTGAAAATAATAATGTGTGAAGAACTGTACAAAATTTAACAGTGTGGTTAGAAACGTCTCATGATGTGAAATGATGATAGGAATTTAACAGTAAACTGTGAAATCCATCAGTATTTCTATTTATATTCTTAAGTCAGTTTAGAACTATATTAGTAACAACCAAAAGATAGCATTCTTATACTAGAAAAAGAGCATGATTTAACCCACAGTGGTGAAAATGCTGCTTTTGGAAACTGCTTCCTCATCCTAATACCTTAGGCTTTGATCACATTCCAAAAAGTACAGGGGAAAAAAAATTCACCTCTGCTGATTTAACAAACATTTTGGAATCAAAACAGTATGTACCAATCTAGAAAATTAGATAGGAAGACTTCCACTTCCTTTGAAATTTAAATAGGCTTGAGTGTTAATTATTCATAACTTATTTGTTCATTTCAGGCTCAGGATACAAAGAAAGAAGAGGGTAATCTTTCAAAATTTAGGCATATACAGCTCTCAGTGTGGAGAGACAGAAGCTGATGGTATTACCCAGGCAGGGAGAAAAGCTTTGCTGTCATTTTTTCCCTGTGTTGCTGCAGCTGTGGGTTCCCTGTCTAAGGAGAAAGTGTGACTGTTACCTCAGCCCTTGACTTTATAGCCCTAATAGGAGGGTCAATTTGTCATTTAACTTTTTCTCTGCTGTGAGTTGCTGCTTTTGTTCTGCAACTCTTTCTTGCAGTATCCCAATCCAAGTCACTTCTATAGCGATTGTTGCACTGGGAAGTGCAGCAATTCCAACAAGAGGACACTGTAAAATGTTTCCCATCATGCAGCCATGCTAAATAATGCAAGAGAACGTCTGCATTCTCACATTTAACAGGACCTCTTCAGACCCTGAGAGATTAAAGAAAACCATCTCACTTCTAAACCAGACTGTAATCTCATATGAATGCTCATGGAATTCAGTCCTGTAGAAACCTGGAATATTAATGACAGAGTTTTGACTTTTGCTAGAACTATCTTGGGATCAGGAACTGTCAGAACCACTTTATTATGTCTTTCTTTTTCCCTTCTTGACTTCTGCTCTGGGAGCTCAACTTTGTCATGTTCTGAAAGAAACAACTAACTGTACATCAGTGTTGCAGAACCAACATGTTTCTGGGATATCTTTTATCCATCCCTGCCATCAAATTATTTTTGTTTATTTAGATTTGTAGATTGCAGAGTCACAGATAGATACACAGTGTGTAGTCATCCAGCACTACTGCACATCTGTTACTGTGTTTATGTAATGTTTTCTTTCTCTCAGAAATAGAAAAGGGCTTGTTCTGTAACACATAATATTAAGACACTACTTCCCTGGCTGCAAGAGCAAATTTCTGCCTGGAGAGCATCAGGACAATCCAATACATAGGCATCTTGAGGAATCCCCTGTGGCAGGAAAGACTGAATTTTGTATGCTAATTCTAAAACCTCCACAAAATCTATGATGATGAAGAATCCTATGCCCTCCATTTTCATATCCTTTCCCTTATGTTATTTTCAAGGTTGAATTCATTATGTCACACTTTCCTTTTTATTTTCTCTTTTCTTTTCCCTTTTTTTTTTTTTTTGTTTTGTTTGTTTGTTTTTGTATTTTTTCCTTCTTTCTTTGCCTCTTTAGAATGACTTTGGGGAGCCTTTAACAATACATGTCAAAATGTAAGGGCTGCTCTCATTGTGAACTGTTTCTCTGCTGACTCATCTGCCACAGCTAATCAAGACTCTTTGGTCTACATACTGCAGCATTTTAAACCTTTTAGCAGTAAAGCAGTGCTTTTTGCTCAAAAGCTTTTAAATTATAGCACATGGTGGGTGGCTGATAAGATTTTTTTCCCTAAAGTGAAACCTCTTTTCTTCTTACTGATACCTGGTGTCATGTTCTATTTATAAAGTCACAAAGTTTTTGGTGTCCAGTACTTTATTTCTGAGCTGGGGAATTGTTTTCCTATTTAAGTAGCCCTGCACCTTTTCAATTTGATCTCAACAAAACCTGTTGGTGACACACAAGCCTAGGTTATTCTGTCCTTGTCCCATGAACACAGTAGAAACAGGAACATTGGTCCTCAGTCTGCATGCTTCAGGAATGAAGTTGAGGACAGGAAAGGCTGCAGGGAACTTTCTGGGTACAACATTTTCAGTTCCTTGTAGCTCCTTGGGTGAGGAGATAAAAGACCACAACTTTCAGGATTTTCTAGTTTTATGCTCTCCCTGCTTCTTGAGTTGTCTGTATTGTCCTCTTTTGTCTGGAAGTCCTAGCAAGTACTGTCCAGTCCAATTCTTCCACAGGGGACTCACAGGACTTGAACTAAATCATTTTCCTCACCAGTTTGGCAGCTGAGGAAAAAAGCACTGTTTGCAAAAGAACAATATGTGCAGCTTGATGGATGGTGCTCTGTATGTTACTTCTATAGAACATCTCAAATGTTATGTCACTGCTTTGTGTTCTCAGTTTCCTTTTAGGTAGCTCCTTCCTCCAGGATGAAAAAGGATGAATATCGTTTCCTTTGGGATTCACAGAAATTGTATTCACTGTAGAATTAAAAATTAACTGTATTTAGGACCTATATTGTGTAAGCTGCTCATTTTGCAGGGATGTTTACCACCACATTTCCCAGTACTTAATTCTGAATCTTCCTCACCAATTCACTTTTTCCATTTGGGCACTATAATAAAGACCTTAAGGATTTTCTAGACATATCTGCTGTTAATAAATACAACACATGATCAAGACTTTTTTTAGAGGATCTAATATTTAGTTCTGATTACAAAAAAAACCAAAGTGGTTATTTTACAGACACAGAGATTTAAATTTCTATACTAACATATCTCTTTGACTATTATACTTGAATAGAAGCTATACCTTGAATTGCTATTAGTTTGATTGCAAAATGATTATTAAAAATCTCAAGACATTTTTGCAATGATGGGGAAGTGGTGGATGTCCCATCCCATGATGTATTCAAGGGCCAGTTGGGTGGAGCTCTGAGCAACTTGGTCTAGTGAAAGGTATCCCTGTCCATGGCAGGGAGGTGGAACACAATGATCTGTAAGGTCCTATCCAACTCAAAGCATTCTGTGATTAATTCTATGAATTCTGGAGTAGGAGTAAGTTATAGATGGCGTGGTGCAAGTCGACTTCATGTTATTATCCAGTGCACTACCCAGAGTCTGCTGCTACTTCATGATATTTTTCTGACTCAGTTGTGCTCTTTTCTCTCTCCAAATTCCCATAACAAGGTTTGAGAAATTTAACGATACCTATTGTTTTTAAATTTATTTTGGAGGTATTATGTATTTCTGGCTGGTATCTGTGCTCCACAGAACTGTAGTCTTATTTACTTCAGCACCCAGGAATCATGAAATCCTAGGTCATGAATCCTAGAATCATGAAAGTTCAAGAAATCATGACATCTCTTTTGTTTATTTAACTTTTATTTAAAGAAAATGCTGTTCTTTGGTCTTCTCTACTTCAAATTAAATTACTCATTTCCTTTAGTCTTTGCCCACAGGCCGTATTTTTAAACCTCTGATCTTTCTTGTTCTTTTTTTTTTTTTTTTTTTTTTTTTTTTTTTTTTTTTTTTTTTTTTTTTTTTTTTTTTTTTTGTTTTTGTTTTTGTTTTTGTTTTTGTTTTTTCCTAGACTCTCTGCATTGATCTGTGAGTTTATTGAAGTATACTGCCCAGGACTAGACACAATATTCTGTCTAGGGCCATAGCATTGAATAAAACATTGAACAAAGCAGAGGGATTACTTCACATTTCCTTCCAGTCATAGTCTTTCTTATACATCCTGCTGTACAGATTCGAGGCATTTGCCTTTTCACAACAGCATGACACTGCTGACTCATGTTCACTTTGTGACCTCTTACAATCCTTCATTTATTTTTTTTATAGAGCTGTCTATAGACTGTTATTCCTCATCCTGTGTTTATGTAGTTAATGAATCATGACTAAGTATGGAATCTTGCTTTTACCACTACTAAATCTTGTAGTATTTTCTGTCCACATCTCTGATACTTTAAGTTAATCTTAAATTCTGTCATTATCCTCTAACATTTTTTGGTCCCTCCCAGGAAATGGTATCTGTTGACTTAATAAGCCTGCTCTCTATTCCTTTTAGATTATTAATGAAAACATTGAATTTTATCAAAACCAGAGGAGACAGACCATTAAAATGTGTCCTCTTAGGTATGTATTTCTGATGAAAAACAAATTGAAGACATAATTACATCATCCTAATATATAGATATAGTGGTTAACTGAGAACTGACAATATAGTTTTACTGTATGAGTTAAAAATTTATTGTAATTTGAGTTCAAAACATGGATAATAAATATTCTTCCACAAAGGCACATGCATTTGTAATGATTTGTGTAGTTCCTTCTATCTATATAATAGAGACAAACCCTAATCTTTTTAGGGTTGCCACAGATTTCATCCATGACCTCAAAAAGCATGCCATCAAAACTGAGGAGGAAATCTATAGAGTTTTGTGAAATATTTTGGGGTCAATAAACTGCTATTAAACAAACAAACAAACGCACACACAAAACAAACAAATGGTAAATTTTGAAAGGTCTCAAGCAGCTCTAATATCTGTAACTGAACTTCTGATTAGAAAAACTTTAAACTAGGTTACAGAAAATACAATGTTATCCAACAAATTTGAAAAGAGGAAAAAATGGATTAATTTCAAAGAAATCTCTCTGACAGTAACATCAATGGCTCTCAGGTCTCACGGGAAGATATGGAAAATTCTTTGTGTTTCTGCCCATGGCAAGAAGGTTGGACTAGCACTTCAGGGCCCAGACTTTTTTAGACTTAAGCGGTCAAGTATCCATCAGGGACCAGCTGTGCCACGACAGGCAAATGAGCCCATCCGAGGTCACACAGAGACTTAGTGCAGACACTTCACAAGTCTGCAGCTGCTAGAACCAAGGAGCACATGACCTCCATTAGGCACTGAAAAGAAGTCAATTCTCCTGAGCTCAATGTCATTCAGTGTCTGAAATTGTCCACAAAGCTTACTACAGAATGGATTTTGTTTTAAATTTTTAACTGTTTTCCCATTGTTAGGAGTGTAAATCAATGGCACTTTTTTTTTTGTTTGAGGTAGTCTAGTTTGTATTGTAGCATGTTTACTATAAACCTTCACACAGAGAGAAAAAAATCTTCACTATTTAGTGAAGTAACATTATACCTCTTTGAGAAGAAAAAAGGAGTAATGAATACAAGTGACTGCAGCTTGAAGAATCTACTTTGAATATGTGAAGGAATAGAAAACAAATATGTTTTTTTCATAAATGCTTGTTACAGGTTGTTGTCAATTTTTCACTTTATTTACTCCTTGCAGCCAACAACCCTACTCTTACTACTCTTTATGTGTTATTTTGTATTGGTAGGAATAATGAACGAGAGAGAGAATAAACCACATGTGACAGATGGTAAAGGTGCACTTAGTGTGCTATTGGGAAAACTATTGCAGAAATGAGGACTATTCAGGACCACACAGTGGAAAGTAGTACATTACACATAGGAGGACAAAGCTTTTCTGATTTGAGGAAGTGTGAATTTAGCCTAGCTCCAGATTAACCATGGTCCCAGAGTCACAGATGTGCGTTAGTACTGTGCTGATTTCTAGAGGAAGGTCTTGCAGCGTTAGGGATCTGCAGCTAGAGGCTGGAAAGAAGTTGGTGAACTATGAGAAATACATGCCACTGACCTATTTTGCAGCCTGCTTCCTCCCTAGCTGCAGAAATTCTAGCACTCAGATATAGCACTCAGTTTTGGCACAGTTCCTCCTGAAACCTCAGGATTCACCTTTAAGGAGGGAGAATGAGATTTCTGCCAGCTAGAGGCAGCTATTTTGGGTGAGGTTGAAGCTGCTGGCAACCACATAGATGATTTTCTTTGGTGCTATTCCTGCACTACTGGTTTACTGTATAATTTTTGTGCTTGAGCAGTCTGTCTGAATATCCTCTGTAATCGTGTGAAAAAAAACCAGCTCTGATTTTGATTTTTGTAATTAAACATGATTTGAATGAAGAAGAAAATTAAGATATAGATAGAAAACCTATAGAAATTTTTCATCAGGAGCAGTTATTATATGGGGTCTTTTGTTTGTGTTTGGTTTTCCTGAAATGCACATTAAGCAATTTCCATTGCTTGGAGTAATTTAATGATAATTTTATTAATTTTATTTAATGTACACTATTTTGAAGTTATAAGGGAAATTCACACAAATTGAATCAGAATTTGTCCTCCTTCCTGAACTTTGCCTGTTTTCATGGTAAAGCTTGTCAGAAAAACGACTGTATTTTCTTAAGTATTTACATACAGTATGACAGAGTAGGTATGATCTCAAGCTGGACCCTAGGCATTACTGTAATGAAAAAAATAAATATTTTGCCAACAGAGAGCCTATGTATATATTTATATATCAGCCAGGATTTGTCTCCCATTTTTATTCTTTCCTTTAGAAGTTTAGAGCGTTCTTTACTAGTCACTCAAGTACTAAATATTTAGCATCAATTCATATGAAAGTTGCTTTGATCTTTGTGTAAATAAACAGGCTCTGTTTCTCCCATAGGACTCTTTCTTGAAAATGATTTCTTTCATCAAGTAGTTTGTTGCATCTCTGTGAACATCAATACTGCTTCCTTCAGAACTTCAAACAAATATTTCCTGCACATTTACAGGAAATATATTAAACACTATAAATGGCAACCTGCCTTGCATCTGATTCAATAGCTAAAGTGAGGTGTGAGCAAGTGAGTGACACAGTGCTCTTCTGCCATCATGGCAGATAAGTGTCATATATGGGATGTCTTCTACACCAATGTGAACGATACATTTACCAATGTAAGAATCTTTCCTTTACACAACCTGAGTGTTTAAACATTGATGGTACAAACCCTGCAATTATAGTTTGCCTTTGGTTACGGATAATCATCCTGGAAAGTCTCAAAAAACAGTAACAAAAACTAAGATGGTAACTCTGGTGTGGATCTCATACAGATGGTAAGGTAAGCCAAAAGAAATGTAACACACTGGGAAGAGAGTCAGAACACAAATCCCATCACGATGTAAGTTCACCTCTCCAAAATTTTCAGCAAAATAGGTTGTAATCCCTGAGGCAAAATATCTCCAAAATAGGTTGTAATCCCTGAGGCCTCATCTTTACTTTGTTATCTGCTAAAATACATGGCAAGAATCTGGTCTTCAGTATCTCAAATGTGATACACTGGGCAGGAAGCCATGGATGACTCCATGCCTAGAAAACGTAGTTTCAAAATGTGAGTGTTTTCTGCAGAAGAACAAATTTGTTGAATCTCTGAGAAAAAAACAAGTGGTTTTAATGAGTGATTGTTCTCCCAAACCGTCTTCCTGGAACTAATTTGTATGATTGTCCTCTTCACCTTGTTATCAACTCTTCAAATTTTGACTTATCAGGAGGATATTCTGAAAGTTTTCTGTAGACCTCCTGTTTTCTTATATAACAAACCAGCCATCTATGAAGCCAATTTTCATAGCTTTCCTGGCTTTGAGTGCTCTACTTTGCACTCAGAATGCTCTGAAATTATTTTAATTGAATCAATGTAATAAATTATAATGTCTGGGAGATACTGCAATGTAATTGTTTCTCTTTGTAATATTTACATTCTGACTCAGTCATCCTCTCCAGTGTCCTGCTTTGGAACTTCATTTTGGCCATGTAATTCATTTACTTCACAATCGGTCAAGGTTCTGCTATATAATTCTAATTTTGTTAAGTGATATGAATATTGAACAGCTGAGGTTTATTATCTTTCAATGAAGGCACTCTTTATTCTTCCTTTCTTAAGTCTCAGTTAATATTCTTAATAAATGCACCGCTTCCAAATAGGTGCACAATTGGCCTTCAGTTAATCTTCAACCAAAGAGATTAGGGAAACTCAAGCCTGTTTGATCCTGAAGGTCATTTGAATTTACAAACAATTTTGGTGCTTTCCAGTTTCTCTTCACAAAAAGCAGCTTTTCATTTGTCACTGTCCAAAAGGAGAAGTTCTCTAACTCCTGAATGAGCTAACAAGTATGGAGAATATGCATGATTTTACAGCAATCACATACTTAACCAACTCAACGTATAGACCTGCACTCTTTCTGTTTCTAGGCTATGCAGATAACGCTTATATTTCATGATTACCATTACTTCTCAGTTTGATTTCAGTGTTCAAGTACTTTATATTAATTGGACAATGAATGACTAATGGATCCCTACAGCCTTGATAAATAGACTAAGTCCTCAAAAGACTGGAAAGCCATGGAGACAGGATATTGGCTCCTGGTCTTTAGTCCAGGAGTAAGACTTACATAGCATTGAACACATTTTTAAAGGGTTGTACCAGAGGGCTAAATGTGCTGTTCTCAGCCAGAATACTAAAAGAAAGTAGAGGCTTACATTTTTTGGATGGCCTGTCTTTAAAGCAGACGTATGCATTCATCTTTATTTGAATCACCAGTGAACTGAGATAGGGGTGAGGTATAGGCAGGACTGCTGAAGGAGTACAGTGGGGATAGCACAGCTGAGCTATAAACAAAATGTTGCACTATGCAAATACACTGTTGAAAATCTGAAGAATTGTTATTTGCCTCAAATACTGTTAAGACTAAAGAAAGACTTTGCCCACTGTAGCAAACAGTGCAAAGAAGCAACTGCTGATCTACTCCCTCTACCCCCTGCCCAAATATGCCTCCTGGATTCTGAGAATTTGGGTGTGAGTTAAGCATCTGACTTGAGATAAGATAAAGGTGGCATTATTGACCAATTATCTGAGGTTTAGAGACAGTTAAATAAGACTGGAGGAGAAGAATATACCCACAAGGAAAGGTAACTCAGCAGCTATGCTGGAAATTAGCCCTGTCTGGGTCTGGTAAGGGGCTAGTGACTAGCCCACTGACTCAGGATGTGAGGCCCATCTCAAAAGAGTAGGGAGAATGAGCACAGGACTGATTAGACCTGGAAATGTATGAATCTTTAAAACTATAGGATAAGAGAAGAGTTAGCAAATGAGCATTGATTCCTTTGTTTGCTAAAAAGTATAAATGGTGGGAAGTTTTGAGTGACCTTAGGATCCCTGCCACTGAGAAGACCAGAAAAGGAGGACAACAGGATATCATCTGGATGCAAGGGTGGTGGAATATTTTCTCTTATCCCTTCTCTTTTTTCTCTATTTATTTCTATCTTTCTCTACCTCACATCAATTGTTAAATAAAATCCATAATATTGACTAAGTTTGCACCTTAATCAGGCAAAGGCATGTCTCTAATAATTGTAAAATCAGATTTTAACAGTGTGTTATAAAAATCCCTTCCCTAGAGCAATTAGAGTTTATGCACATTGTCTTACTGAAACACTTGGAAATATAAACCATGATGTGATTCATAAACTCTTGAGTTTTGTCATGAGCAGGACATAGCTCTAGAAGAGATCTTGGATTGATCCAGGAAAATATTCCCAGTCTTCCTAAAACAGTGTGTTTTAGGGCCTTTATATCATCCTGTAGTCTGTCTCCTGAGTTTTGGTGATAGCAAAAATAAACATGACCTCACTTTCTAGAGTTGTGGAAAATGTAATAATGAAAGCACATATCTATTAACTTGTCAGTTCACAATCTCTCATTTTAGAAACAATCCTGTTGGGAAGTTGACATACTGACATATTTGACATTAAACTGAATGTTTAGAGTTATTTAATTTTTCCTCTGATGAGTTTTTAAAAGCTGTGTTTGCTATTTGTTCATGTTGAAGTCTGTGACTAAAAATGTGTGTCACTGATGGTATTAACATGCAATCAAAGGCATTGTCATGGTTTAGATTATGGTAGTTAAGTTCCAGGGAGAGTTTTGCAAGTACTATCATTGTACTGTACAATCTCATTCATCAAAAGAATATTTTTATACACTTATTAAATATAAATATGACTGCAAAGTTTCACGATTTTTCTTATGTTTTTTGATGTCCACCGTTTTCTTTCTTCTTCTACAGTATTCTCCCAGTATTCTTTCTTCTTCTACAGTATTCTCTCTCTGCTGACCTCTGAGTATGAAAACAGTTTCAGGCAGGTCAGTAAAATGCAGTTTTTATGTTTCAGAAAGACAGAGGGGTTGGGTTTATTGCTTGGAAGTCTTTAACTGAAAGACTAGTCTGTTTAATTTTTCAAACTCTTTGCAAAAAACTGTTACACAGTAAATCTCCAGTTAACCTGGTTTCTGAGGCCACTTAACCTACAGCAATTACACTGATGGGCCAATGCTATCTCTGGGATAACTCTATTAAGAGCAGTTGGATTACACCATTTTTGGATTACATTGCTGTTTAATCTATAGCAGGGGAAATAATTCCTCAGTACACTCCTGAAAAGATGCATTTTTCTTAACACACCGGATTCAGGAAGTCCAAAATGGCAACAGTTTCCAAAAATACCTTGTGGGAGAGGGAAAGAACTCCCGCTTTTCAGCCTCCTACCTCCCTGCTGGTCCCTCCCTCTCCTAGTGACATCTCAGTGCCCTCCTTCCTCCTTCTCCCTGCTGCTGTCAGCACTGAGAAGTAAATGGGTCAAGCCAGTGGGTCACTGACTGTGCAGAATGCACCTCACCATGTGTTGCCTTCAGCCATACAGGATTACAGGCTTAAGTTTCTCAAAGCCTGCTTCATAGGCCCTAATAAAAATCTGCTCTTGATAAGACAGTGGAAAGAGGGAGCCAAAATGTGTATATTTGAAAGATGAAGATGGTTTTCAGCTAATAGATGTAAAGAAAATACTAGCAAAATTTCTAGTGGCAGTTCTTCCAAAAAGGACTTTCAAACAGTGTTCCTTTGTTCCTTCTCTTTAACGAGAAAAAAAAGATCCTCCGAAGTCCAGCCACTCACAACTCAGGATACTCATACTGAAAGGGAAAGAGATCAAATCTTTCACATGCTATTTGGTATCAGCCCCATCACATTATGTAACATGACTGCCTTGTCACAACATAATGCACTGGGGAGGAATGACAAAAGGCGTTTTTCACAGCTACATTTGAAGAAGCCACAGAACTTCAAAAAGGCAACTTAATATATTTTCTTGTTAAAGGACTTGCTCTAAGGACAGATTGAAAATGCGATCTTTTCCCAACTGCATCTGTAGAAATACACACATTCTTCAAACATAGCTGCATTGTATCTATGAACATCATAATACATAATGTCTTAACACAAGAAATAATGGATGCGTGTAGGTACATATGCCTTTTAGTTTCTACAGGTTTATATAACAATCAGGATGCCAAGTGCACCATATGGAGTTGCACATGCTTGATATCTATGGATTAATTTTTTGGATTACTTTGAGTGTGTGGATCCCTAGTGCAATAACTGGTTTAATAGTCTTAGCACAAACATTGAAGTTCCAGTAAATTATATTTCAATAGCAGTCATCACAAAGTATGAACATTTGTACCAGATGCCATTTTAGCTGTCCCACAGTTGTTGTCATAATGGTGACTATTTTCATCATCCATCAGAAGCGCCATTCTGACCCTTCTTTTCTGAGCCACTTGGCTCTCCCCTTTTTCTCACCTGTTTTACCTACCTGTTCTCTATGCTCTTCTCAGCAGTCACTCTGGATGTCTTTCATCAGATTTAAAGGCTTCAGTAACGGCCTTTGTGTTAATTACATGCAGTTCATATCTCAGAAATCAGATGAGAGATTAGCAACGTAGGTTGACTTGAATCTCCATCAAGACTACAACACAAACTTGGTTACATCTAGTGCTGGTGTACCGAAGAGCACCCATTCCTTGGCAGCTGCATGGTCTTGTCACCTTTCACTTTTCTTCCCAGCAGTGTTGTGTCCTTTGTCACGCTGAACTGCCATTTCTGGAAATGTCACCTCCTCAAGCAGAACAATTATGGATATAATGTACCAGTGCCAAGAATGAGTGATTCAGTAATTCACTGGTGCTTGAAAATGTCAGTTCTAGAAATACTCATGCTTTGCTTAAGTTCGATTGTGGCTCAGGCATGTTAGTCCAAAAAGAGGGGACTTGAAAAGTGAGAGAAAGTAGAGAAATACAGAAAATTCTCTATCTTTAACTTCTATTGGTGTCTAAGCCTTAAAATTACAAAACCCTAGAATACTTGCAGAACATTTTACTTTTGCTTTTGAACTTGAAGAGAGAAAACGAGCTAAATTTGAATTTTTAGTTTTTTTCATCACAAAGGTGTCATTTGATTGCAGGCAGGTTGTTTATGATACTGAAGCTCATTGCTATTGAAGTACGTGATTCCAACTATGTTAGATCAATTTTATATTTCAACTAGTTTAAATTCAATGCTAATTTTCTTTCCTTGAAACATATTAAAATCCTTTTGAAATAAGAAATTAAATTTTAGAGGGAAGATATAGTTGGTGGCTCATATTTTAGCTTTTAGTATGACTAGCAAAAATAAAAATGTAGCGATAAAAAATATTTTCTTTCTAACTAGAGGGGAGGAAAGGAAAAGTCAATACTTGGCTGGAATCATGAGCAGCTTGTTGGCTGAGTAAATCAGTCAGGAGCCCTGCAGCTGGTCAGCTTCACCTCACCGATAAATGTCACAACTCACTGCTGTCAATATGAATTACCAGAAAAGGTTTCCTAGGAACTAAGGATGAGGGAACCGTTTTCCTTTGAATGAATGATGTGGGCCAAAATAATACTGATACAGAAGTAGAATAGGTTACCCTGACTAGGAAATTATTTAAATGCACCCTGAAATAAAGACAAACCATGGAAAATATTGCAGGCCAGAAAATTTGTATCTTTAACAGAGGCTTGACAGGTTAGAATGTGTTAAGTGTCAAAGCAAGTTTGCTTTAGTTTTCAGTGCTAGGAAAGGTATCAGAGGAAGTGTGAGCATTCTATATAAAGTGAAGGTAGGCAAGCACTGTTTAAAGATATTCCAGAAAGATTTCTTCCCAAGTCACTCATAAGGTGCTTTGTCCAGCAGACTTCCTCTGGTGGAAGGGTGCGTGGGCAGCTCCCCAGCACAGCCTGGTCCCACCACCTGCACTCTGGAGAAGGAGGCACCCACTGATGGCAGGCATCTTGTGCTGTCCCTCTGAAATGAAAGGACTGTGAAAACAGACAATGATCCCAAATTAGATTCAGTCACAGAGAATAAGAAGCACCCACCCATCTCTGAGCCGGCTGGGCTGTAAGCACTTCTGACATTTGTTACCAGAAATAACAGTGAGTGGGTAGCTGCCTCAAAACAGAATAATGCAGATTTTAATCACTTCTTCTACACCTCACCATACGTCCTCATGTATTGTGTGTTATGCTGCACCCATGTCCATTTGTTACCATTGGACCTGGCAGGATGTTGACATGACAACATATTATTTGGGACAAAACAATAAAATTGTAACAAATGAAAAATGCTATTTTTATGTATCTGTAAAGCATGTGTCCATATACTACCAGCAGTTACTATGCTGGTCAAAAAACTGAATTCCTTTTTCACAGAAAATCTGGACATAGAAAACAGGAAGATATTATGATCACAGATAAAAAAATAAACCCATAAAATACGAAAACAAAAACCTTCTTACAATGAGAAACACTTTCTGAAAACTGAAATAGGACATTTATTTTAATTAAAATCCTTAATTTAGCAATGATGAATTATTTTCATTACAATAATATCAGCTGTTTTTAGTCAGTGAGACAGAAAATAGGACAGGGTAAAAATATACAAAAAAGGTGCTATTATGAGTGTTTTTTTTATTCTGAACAGAACCCAAAAATCCTCATAACTAAACAATATGTTCATTCACTCTGGATGTTTTATTTTTAACACAGTTTAAGAAACACTACTATATTATTACGGATACAAAAATAATAAGAATCAAATGCATGATTTCTAAATGAAGACTGTCAAATGCTTCAGTGCAGATATGTAAAAATGAAACATTACAACATCATTGTAAATTTTCTGAAAAGAATTATTGGTGGCATCAACATGACTTTGTGAAGCATTTTGATTTTGAGTGCCTTAAACAATAGAAAATTGTCCTGTCAAGTCTTTCAAGCAACTCTCTGTATCCTTATGTAAAATATGGTAATGCACTTAGCATTTAATCCAGCATACCTACTTAAGCCACACATTTTCCTACAATATTCAAATCAAACCCCAAGTCAGAAAGCATATTTCCACTTCATTAAAGTAATGCTTTTTGACTTTATTCAAATGAATCAAGGAAATAATAAAGTTTTTAGGCTTTCTTCCCAATTGCTTTGAGCACCAAATTGGACAAGTATGTTATTTTGATTATAGTAAAATTGCATTTCTCATTGCAAATAAATGTTCCAGCACTGCATGGAAGAAGATAACAAAGGATGCAAAAATAATGAGAAGTAAGGCAATTTGCTTGACAATACATCAGGTTCTGGTACACTTAGGCCATTTCCTTAATTATCTATTAAAACTATCTGGATACCACCTTTGATATCACATGGAAATAAGCAAGATAAATTATAAACTAGATATGAACACAGCTTTTGCTGGATATGAACACAGCTTTTGCTGAGTGTCCTGGGGCTTTGCTCTGCCCACAATATTGCTACCAATTCACTGCTTTCCTCTGTGATTTCTAGAAATGTATCAGTCCAGTCAGAGGCATAGAACCAACTGGTCCAGGCTGGCACCCCTGAGCCCCTGGTGTTTGGCACAGGGTGCTTCTGTACAGAAACATGGACACCAGCATTCCCCAGCAGGTGTCAGGTTCTTTGTGGTGCTCCAATAGAGCATGCTGATATATCAGAGATGCTGAAGAGCAACAGGCAGAGCTCATTCCTGCTCAACAGAATCAATGTGCATGCTCTGTAGGATGCCAAAACCTTTATCTCCACCTAGTTTTGCAGTGAGAAATGCAAAAACTCTGTCTGCACACTTCACTGGCCCATTAGCTGGTAGCAGCTACTCAGCTCCTCCTTTTCAATTAAATTTGCATCTACCCTGATCTGACAATGCAGGGTATTCAGAAAGGGACTGGCAAAACTACTGAGTAGGCAAGTATTATGCTTCCTTTGTGCTGCAAGGTACCCAGAGAATACCTGTTAAGATTGCTCAGTATTTTGGTATGTGCATAAATCACACTACAGAACTTTTAGGCTGGACAAGCTCTATAGCTGAGTAGGTAACACCAGATACTCATTGTAACTGAAATGCAGTGCTTTACTAGTTTCATTTAGCTTTTTTTTTTTGAAACTACGAATATCAAATCTTAGTAAGAGACAAGGAATATGCAGTACCTTTGCAGCACTGGTTACCACCTTGTGTGATGCTACATCAAGAAAAAGTAAGGATTTAAGTCAATGTTTTTGAATAAGTCCCAATGAATATATTACAAAAACTAATATGAGTTGTGTAAACTACAATGTGTGGATTACAATGTGGATTGAAAGCAGTCTAGTTTCAGAAAAACTTGCAATATATTTTGATTATCTTTCATACTTTAAAACTAAATTCTATTTTTTGGGGGGAAATATTTGTATTAGGTGAGCTTCAAATTTCCTACAAAGTATCTATTTTTAAAAAGTGCCCCTTTTCGTCTCTTCATGCACCAATACAGAACACAAAGTAAAGAGAAAGAAAAGTGTAAAACCATAAAACTTTCCTCATGAGACATAACCACGAAGATAAATTATGGTAATATCACTTTCTGGCTCAATTGAAATAACCATGTACTTATTGTGGGTTTTCTCTCATTTTTGATTAGAGGATTATAAAATGGCTATCACCAAGGCAGAATTCAGATCTAACGAGCTAACATTGAATTAGATATGCAATTTCAGACAAGAGAGAGAGACTCCTCTTTCTCTGAGCCTTGCTAGTGTCATTAGGAGCTGTGGAGAATGAAGAAACTGAGCAGAGACAGGCAGGAGCCAAGCAGTAAATTGACCCACTCATCTCCCTTCTGGAACTCTCCCAAAGAGCTTTTATTTTATGTGGCAAACACCTCCACTTGAAGGTCAAGAGACTGATGATGTCTCATCCATTTCCAGCTCCTCAATACTTAAAAATTTCCAACTTACATTATCTGTTCCTTTTCCCTCCACATCATCAGCTGTTCTTTTTCAGAAGAAGTGGCCACCAGAAAACTACAGCTACAAATAACAGTCCATAAAAAGTCCACAGATACTCCATTCTTACAAATTTCAACCTCACACCGCAGACAATAAATCAATAATCACCCTTATGCAGAATCATTTATCAACAATGTCAAAGTTCCATGGCAACATTATCCACCTTTGGAGAGGAGTTTGAACCCTTAGGGACACTCTTGGGATACTGCAAGGACAACATTCATGAAATTGACTTTACATGAAATAAAAAGCAAACTTAGATTCTCACTTTGTCTCATTCTTCTTTCAGAGTGACATGACTCTCAGAACAGAAAGGGAACAATCTTTACATATTTTCAGTGGGTAAAAATGTTTCTTCATGTGTGTCTTTACAGCACAGCCAAGTAGCAGCCAGAATCATCATAGCTTTTGAGAGTTCTTGAGAATTGCAAACAGATATCTATGTGTAAATTACCAAGATATTGCCTGGATTTGAAGTAAAACTAGAAGTCACAGACTCTGATCTTTGGACACTAGTTACATCCTACTTGCCAGTTATCCTCTTCTATCACATCTTGTGTCTAATATAGAAGAGTGACAGGGTCTGATAAAAAGGAAGAGTAGTTTTCAAGCAGCTGCTCTAAAGACGTAGGTAAGACATCTGAGGATATTCTCAGAACAATGAGAAATACACAGATAATGTGTGGCCTCTTCCAGGGACCACTGCAAAAGCAGAATACCAACAACAGAGGAAGAGGGAGGGTTTGCTGAAGGCCACACAAGAATCACAGCACTCATTCAAGGATAAAGCAATGGGATTGTACTGCCTTCCACATTACATTACCACTGTGTTCACCAAAACATACAAATGTTCTAAGTATTAAAGATACAAATTTATGAGAACTACAACTACATTAACCCAGTAAGAGATCCCTAGACTCATAAATACTAAATCCCAATCATTGCTCTGCACATGTGCAAAATGAGAAGATGCTTAAATAAGTACCTCCTGTTAGTTATCTCTGACACTTCCAAATGAATAGCCATTTATATATGTAGGATGGAAAATATGAATGTTACAAAAAACAATCCCGTATTCACGCTTCATAAATTTTACTTACTCCTTATAACTTATTACACTTTCATAGAATATTATCACTATGGCACTGAGAAAGCTAGGTTAGATTTGAATCATGAGTCAAAATATATAGTCCCTACAGATACCTGTGATGCTCACAGTAAGTTGTCCATTAACATCAAGCCAAGCTGACAGTGCTTCTGATCTTGCCATATGAAAATATAGAAGTTGGTGATGACTCCCAAGTAACACAACAGAAGAGATCAGAGGGGAGACATGAGGAATACTTATTTGCATGTTTGTCTGTGCTCCTTTTTTTCAGCAGCAATTCCTTCACAAATCCTTCACCTCTAAAAGAGGACCCTGATAAAGAACACCTCTCTCCATCTTGTAGTCTGAAATATCTGTATATCTAGCAGACAACACTGGATATTTGCAATAGGTTAGCTGATGCTGCCATCTCTTAATCCTATTTAGTCTCTCACCTGCCTGCTTGCTATTCTGAGTTGCAGGGTTAAACATATAACCTAGGTGTGTTTGCTGTGTGCAGTTTTAGAAAGCTGGCCTGAATTTCTCATAATTCTTCCTTCAGCAATGCTACCAGTGACAGGAAACACACTTGGCCTTCCAGACAAGTCAGAAGAAATCAGTGAAGGATCAATCTACACAAAGGTATTTTGAGATGCTGCTAATATGAAACAACTTACTAGCATTCTAATAATTATTTTTTATATTCCAGAAAATAGTGTGGCTGTCTCAGTAAGGAACATAATTTTTTCTTTTTTAATTTTTTTTTTTTAAGGATATGATTGAAGAATAACCTGTCAAATATGCAAGGAGAGATTTTTGCTAAGAGAAACATGATTCTATGCAGATTCTACCTGCAGAGAAAGACTCCATTTCAGCTGACACAGTGTAGCTTCTGCCAATGAATCATAAGGGTCCTGGACTTGGAAACACTTGCAGCAAAATGCAATATATACATACTGTCCAGTGAATGAAGATGGAGGAATCTATACCTGCCCTTGTATCAATCCTGCCTTTGATTGATCTGCATCTCAAAGTTGCCACTTCATGAATTTCACAATTAGGGTTTTAACTTGTTCTTTGAATGTGTGTTTAAGTTTCTTGCTGATGTTGCTCTAGAGGTTGTTCCTTTAGTTTTCACTTGTAAAAAAGGTCTTTTGTCCTTGATTCAGGTAAGGTGTCTTGGGGTAAAAGAAATATTTCTGCGAGTAGGAATGAGCCTCGCAGAAGTGAAAAGTGAATATATTTTCTGGAAAAATTGAGTTTGTATTTAAATTATTGTGATAAGAAGAGTTTTCATGGTCATTTTCCTTCTTTTTTTTCCAAATTTTCCTTTTCCAGATAATACATCAGAACTATTACTCTTAAGAGATCATCATTCTTTATTGATATTGTTCAGGGCAATTTGTGCAAAAGCCTCACTGTGGACTTCCTGTATTCGAGTAAAAAATTGTCCCACTGATGATTTCTTTGTGCTTGTTTTCCTGGAAAAATGAGCTGCTTTGGGAGAGAAGCACACATCCTGAATATGACTGTGATTGAAATTTTCTAGACATTTAGATAAACGAGATGTTAGACTCCATTCCGTCATCCACCTCATCACACTTCCTTTTCCACTACATTTTTTGTACATTTTTCTGTCCTGGAGAAACATCAGTCTGAAAACTTCCGGTTTATATTACTGGAGCTAGGAACTGGATTTATACTTTGAGCTCAAAGGAATACATCTGCATTTGATCTTTCAAAGTGAAGGTATTGTCATACCTCAGTTAACATGCTGATAAAGGATAGAGGAAGAAACAAGAAAACACTTTTGTTTATGTAAATATGCACCCAGCCCCACACACAAACCTATCACAGTAACAGTGGAGGAAGAAGGAGACATGGTATTTTGGTGATACTTTGGCTCCCCCTTCTAATTTACACACTTTTCAGTACCATGCCACTTCCCTGCAATATAAAAAATAAACCTCATTGCAATCCCTTGGAACAATGGAGACATAAACCAAGTTACAGCCTGGAACAAATGTTTCTTCAGGAAATATGTGTAAATAATTAGTTTTTTTCAGTTCACTAGCAAATAAAAAATACTTTTCATTTTCATAAAGCTGGTAAAAACTTACTTGCTTTGAGACATATAAAGGTTTTATTCTAATTATGATAAAATATTTATATTTGAATGCTGATACAAACCCACTTTTTTGGGGGGTTTTTGAAGATCAAAACATTGGGGTTTTTTTACATGAAGCATTTGAATTTTGAGGGATCAAGATTTAGAGAGTTCACTAGATTTAAGTTATCTTTGATATATTAATTTTTTAGTTTTGCCACATTTTCTTCAGCCAAACTAACATTGCCATTGACCTAGGAAATTGTGTTTGATGTTGGTTGGAAAGTAAATTTAATAGCAACCATAATTTCATTATGGTTGGAAGGAACCTCAAAGACTCAGAGACTCCAATCTTCCACTCAAACCAAGATCAGCTGGAAAGTCACACCAGGTTGCATTTTTTCTAGTCCAGCCCTCATAAACCTCTAAAGGTGAAGATTTCACAGCCTCACTGGACAATCTGTTCTGTTACCTCACTGTATCAACAACTTTCTTGTACTCAAACCTGGGTTCAGCATTCTGTATGGTCTAACAAGAGCCAAGCAAATAATCATGTTCAGTGATACCCTTGACATCCTCTGATGAGCACAGCCCAGGATGCTGAGACCATGCCTTGCTGTCAGAGCACACTTCTGGCTCCTCTTTAGCCCAGTGTGAGCCAGCACACACAGACCCTGCTCAGCAGACCCACTCCGCAGCTGGCCAGTCCCCAGCACATATTGTTACACGGGGTTAATCTCTCCAAGGTGCAGGACCTTGCATTTACCCTTCACAAGTTCCTTGTTAGCCTATTCCTGCAGCCAGTCTAGGTCCCTCTGGAAGACAACTCTGCCCTTGAACACATTGATTGCACCCCTCAGTTTGGTGTAAGCTGCAAACTTTGTAAGGGAGCACTTGGTCTCCTCCTCCAGCTCATTGATCAAGATATTGAACAGCAAAAGTCCCAACACAGACCCCTCTGTGCTCCACCCATATTCAGCCTGCAGGTAGAGTACCAACCCCACAATGCTCTCTGTACAGGTTGAAAATCAGCTGAAATCTGTAATTCACTCATCTAGACCATAATGCCCTGACTCAGGTACTGTGTCCAATGCTACGCTAAAACCAAAGTAACCAATATCAGCTGTCTTAGAGTAATTCACAGATCCAGTAATTTAATCAAACAAGGCAGTCATCAGGTTGGTCAGGAGTGGTTCATCTGCTTCAATGACTGCTAGATATTCCCAATCACCTTCCTCTACTTCATGAATCCTGAAGTGGCTTCCAGGAGGACTTGCTAGCCGTTTTCTCCAGGGCCTGAGGTGATGCTGACTGGACAGGATTTCCTTTGATTACATTTTGGGCCTTTTTAAGAATACGAGGAAAACATCTGCTTTTCTTTGTCCACTGAGGCATTCCCTGATCTCAAAAATCATTCAGAAATAGTTGAGAGCATCCTCATGATGTCAGTAACCAGACCTCTCAGCACCCTTCAGGATGTTTCATAGGGATTACCCAAGGGGCATCTAAATCAGATGTCTGGTTTGTTGGAAGCCTTTCTACTCCTTCTCCTGGAGCAAATTTTGCTAACAAAATCCAGTGCATGGAGTACCTTAGCCATATCTGTGTCTCCTGGAACTAAATGAGTTGCCCCATTCAACAGCAAGTCTATGATGAATGAAAAGTCCTAACAAAGTCCATTTGATGAAGGAATACAGTACTGTTCACAGGTAAATAGTAAAAACCAGCAAGAAGAGAAGTCCCAGGTGCTACTTCTGCAATTTCATCTTTATTTTTTTAAATAATCAGGATAAAAGATAGAAACATTTCTTTAATTACTAATTAGGACACATTTATTCAAATATATTCTCCTCAAATATATCTAATTCCAGACCTTTAGAAATCTTTTTACTATCTAACAGACGTGACTCTTTGGGCCATTATGTCTCGGATCGTCTGGCTAATTATTGCATTCACAATTTCTTTGGTGTCTAGGCTGAACTGAATTCACTAATTCTTCCTGAATATGCTTATGAAAAACTGGGTAAAAGTAGAGATGGAGAAATGTTCACAAAATCCACCATAATTCCCTCTTTCTACATCAAAACTGAAAAATGAGTGAGAGTAACTATAGATGTTCTAAGTGAAATACGTTCCTTTGTGACTTCAGAAGGACTTTCTAAAACTCAGGTAGTATCCTGACTTTTTTTTTTTTTAAGGGGAAAAAGGAGTGTTGGGCCAAAGGCCCTTTATTCAGGATACCAAACTGAACACCCAGAGTTATGAGATTTTCACTCTTCTCATGTAAAAATTGAGATAGAAACTTTTTTTAATCACAAAGGCTACAGTGGATATTGTTTTTCCTTGATTTCTGAGCCTGAAGCTTAATCGGGTGCCAAGAGACTTCCTAGTTTTCATTTGAAATATGCACAACTTTCTGGTCTCCAGAGTTAAGAAAAGAGTTCCTGAAAACCAATGAACCAGGCAGTTTACAGAGGGAGAGAGAAAAAAGAATGGATGAGCCCCTCACCTTTATTTAACCTAATGATCTTTAGGTGAATGATAAAACTTCTTTTGGGCTGACTCATGAATGTCGAAAGCTTGAAGCTAGCACTACCAACACTGACGTAAGTGTACATAGCTAACTTTCCTGAGACAAACGGAAAGAGAAATGGAAAGCTATCATTTTAAGCCTCCTGCAATTTCAATTGTGCATTCCTGATAGAGTAATTCCTCCATATTTTAATATTTAAACCTTTTTCTAAAGTGTGTTTTCAAGTAATGTAATCATAAGGTTGTTATTCGAACTAGCTGCAGAGTGGCAGTGCCTGGCAAGTGGCTGTTCTCTGACCGAGAATGGCCAGGGGAACAGTCAGGTTTGAGCTTGATGGCACTTGGAGTGTTGAGGCACAGGCAGAGACAAGGGCTAGGGACAAGTCTTCTTTATTTCTGAGGAGAGTCCAGGGACGAAACACCCTGAACCACCTTGTGCAGAAACTTTTATACAGGGGAGGTTTTAGGGGCGGGTACAAATTTCTGACCGATAGGGAAAAGACTGGTGAGGGTCACAAGGCGGGATTTACAAGACCTAAACCAGTGAGGAGGCACAGGGGGAGGAGAACTCTTTGAACAAACCAATGGGGCTTGGAGGAGATTTCCAGGGGATTTCCAGGGGATTTCCAGAAGCATGGGGCTGGGACAAGGCAAGATTGACAGCTCAGTAGGAGGAGGGCCATGGAAAATTCTACATCAAGGGGCTGGTGTAGGACAAGATGGACAATTAGGCTGGAGGATACAACTTGGATTGAACTAAAAATGCAGGGGAGAACTAAACAAACTATTATACATAAAACACACTGCAACACAGTAGCTCTTAAAATCTTTACATGTAGTTAATAAGGTCTCCCGTAAACTGCCTGTTTTTACACTTACTCTGTGTCAAGTGATGTTGGAGCTACATGCCTCAGAATGTAACTTTTGAGAGTGTTATAGTTCTGCCCAGCTCATCTACATTTTGCACCTTTCACAGGTTCTGAGGCAATTATACCATAAAAGTCATAAAGACACTCTGCAATAGATGCCAAACTCAGTCCTTACATTTTTTATTTTAAAGTCTTTAGAAGCTTTTTAAAGTACTCTGCAACATATACATATATAAGCAAGATATAAGTACAAAACGTGCTGAGGTTTATTGTAATCAATGTCTAACCCATTCCATCATCCAGGATAACCTGCCACCATTCCTATGAAATTGTTTCTCTTCCCACTATGAGGAAAAGTAATCCGTTTTTCTGCTGGAAGAACTATTCCATGTTGAAAATTTACTGGATGTGAAATTTGCAAAACGATTCACTCAAAAATATAAATATCATAAGTAAGGTCTATTAATACAGAGGAGTATAGCATAAAAAAAAAGGAATAATCCCAACTTCCTACATTGCCCATTATTTCAGCATAGTCAGGAGAAAATCATCTATCAAGGACATACAGAGATACTTAATATAGAGTAAACCTCCTTTGGAAGTTCTAGTATTGAGCAGCTTAAGGAGTTTTCAGTATTAAAAAACTATGAATCATTCTCCTAAAAAAACCCCACTTCTTCTTCACTATTTCATAGTCATTATGGGCATTTTTATAAATGCAGAAAGCACTCAAAAATCCCAAAGGTAAGCCAAACAGCCCTGCTGACCATCCTAATTAGGTCTTTATAAAACTAGATTCCATTGCCTTGATTTTCTTCATTTACTGGTTATGAAGCTGTGGTGCTTATATTTTAGGGACTGCTTTGGGAATTACCTTTAAGTATAGCTTTTACATGGGGTTTCTCATTGTCTTCTTTTTTGGTAGTGCTTTTGATTTGCCTGATCATGTCTTGCATTTGAAGAGGCTAGACTATTAGTCATGAGAGACAAGCAGTGCAGTAAATTTGTTGGGTGCTGCTTGATCTGGAATCTAGACTATGGTGATCCTGTTAAGCACATAGTTGATCAAGGGCGACACCTGAAATGCAATTATAAGGCTGAACTCTTCTTGATCTTGAAGAAATAGAAACACTGCACTTTCTTGTTCTCACAGGCTAGAGCTTTGTATTAGTTTAATCCCTAACAGAAGCTGGGCAAGTTCAGAAGTTTAACTTGGATGTTAGCTCTTAAATGATATCTGCTGTCCAAAAGTTCTAAAACCTCAGGCTAAGTTGTAATGCTGACAGAAGACCAGGACAATACCCCTTTTCCTAGTTTCTAGGGAGTATCTGTATCAGCATACACTATATCAGCTTTTCTAAAACTTTGAACATGAAGATGATTTTTTTTTTTTTTTTAATCCATATCTGGAACTTCTCCTTTACTTCTGGAAGACTGGCAGACTGATATCTTACTTGGCTAACTGACAGCCCTCCCTCCTCCCACAGGCATGCTCATGTCTCCAGAAAAGAAAAAGTCACATATCTACCATTTATCCACCACTGTAAACCAAATGACTGACTGAGAAAGAGCAGACTTGAATTTTCCAATGAAACCCTACACAATCCTCATCTCTCATGCCCTAAGTCACCAGAAGGATACAGGCATGACTTGATTATAGAATTATCGGTCTACTTTCAGCACCTGCTCTGGTGCTGAGCTGGGGACCTGGAGCCTGAAGCCAAGGATAAGACATTATTATGGCCATTGGACTTGTGTTTTGCTCTACTTCCTGGCCTCACAGTGAGTGTGGAATGACGCTCCATGCCATAAGAAGGAACTGCAGATGAAGCTGCTCTGAAAAGTATCAACATTTAGTTGATACTCTGGCTAACCTGGAAAGTAGGAATTACAAAGGTTTCTCTTGGTTACATTTGTGCCCCCACTTCTGTATTGCCCATGTGCTTAGAAACATCTCTGACTATAATATTCAAGAGAAAGCAGGACTCCACAATGAATTTTTTATTAGATTGTCATATTTGCAAAAGAAAAGAATTTGGTTTTTTTCTGTATAGTGTGCAAAATATTTATTGGGGATTGTTGCTGTTAGGGTGATGTTTTGTGTTTTTTTCAGTATACATAATTTTGAACACCACCCAAAGCTCATTTTTCATTTTCTCATTTTATTGTAATGATGAATTTTATGGGAAAGCTACAAAGCAAAGAGAAACAAAAGGGAAACAAAAACTAGATGATGTGCTATTGTATGTGGAGTTTCATCTCTGGCCAGATGAGATTGATGGACCTGCCTGTGGTTCATGTATTACTCTCTCCCTTGCTAACCAAAAATGAAATGTCACGTGTCTCAACTTATATTTTATTGTTTTTAATTTGTCAGCTATTTTTGGATAGGACAGAGAATCTATGCCATTCTATCAGATTCTGTCTTTTATTTTATAAATGTGGACCCTGACTAGTCTAGTCTTTGGTGAAACACTTCACATTGAATAATTAGTCAACAGATGAGAACAGGTCTTCTGGGCCTAAAGAACAAATGACGCACAGAGTATTTAAAGACTATAGGTAGATCTTAAATCATCACTGAGACAGAAGTACTGCTATATTAGAATTTTAAATAGTAAAGAAAAACTGTAAATACTAATATAAAAAATCATTTTTCTTGAAAATCCACAAATAACAGTTGGTTAGCCAACTTTAGCACACTTAAGTTCTTAAATCCCACGGCTTTCTGCTGGCTTTGCTGGTAGGCCCACAGCCTTGAAAATGCACAAACAGATGGAAACTTAAATACACAAATTTGCATAGAGCAAGCATTTATACAGAGTGAAAATTGTCATCCTTGCAAGTCTGAGAATAAGAGAATCATTAAGGTTGGAAAAGATTCAAAAGACCTTCCAAGATGATAAGTCAACAATTACCACCAAATCTTTGGTTTGTGTCTAGGGCTTGGCTGAAAAAGAAAGGTGTCTTCTATGAATATAGTACGGTGAGAATACTTGAGAAGAACTAGGACAGCAGAAATGAAGTGAGGAAAAATATGAATAGGACCTTAAAGGAACTTGCAAAATCAGACTTTTTTTTCTTTGTGGGAAGCAGCAGTGCCAAAGGGAAGAACAATTAAATGGAGGCTAGTGCTGAGTGCCAAAGCAGTAATTTCTAAGGGCTTTCCTTTTTTTCATTGAGCATAAGAGAAAGATTTAAATGATACAACCCTTGGGCTCATGAGCTTGGCAAACCCTGTTAATTCTTCTGTAAAGACAGTCTTGCTTTGCCAAATAAATTTCACCAAGTTTTCACAGCTCTTTCTAAAGCACTCTAGATAACAGGAAACCATAATTGAACCAAAATAATATAGACGTAAATCATAAATTTAACCAAAGTAGGAGTAGTAGGAATCACAAATAAACTGTAGGCTTGTTGACGGAGGAATTCTTGTGCAAATAAGTAATGGAGTTTCTGTTTTCCTGTTTGCATCATTAATTTGTAATAAAACATGAATTAGGAACAGTTTTCTAATAGTGCCTTCCCCTCTGTTTTACAATATGAGACTTATTAGAGAATGTAATCTGTCAAATGCGTTCCTTTCAAAGATCTTCTGCTTCTGGCTTGCATTTGAAGTGAGAGTTATTTGTGAAGAACTGCTGTGCAGTCTAGATTCAAACTGTTATTTCTGTGTACAATGATTTTTCCCCCTGCTGTCCTATTCCATTTAGCAAAGCAGTGCCTTGTCTTTTAGATTTACAGAATAAAGGTGTGATGAGGACAGACAAGTTGAACATACCAGAAGAGTCCACAGGTGAAGGAACAGAGGTCGGTAGTGTCAGAAATGAGACTTTATTGCTCTGACAGCCCAAAGAAAGTTTGCAGTCGTTTTGCTGTTGATGTGTAGGCAGTAGACCAGAGAAGGAAACTCCATTTGCATTATCCAAAGGAAGGACACAAACCCAATGGCTGAAAGTTTCTTTCATTGTGCAGAGTTCAGTCACAAGGACTGAGGAGGTCAGCAAGAGCCTCTCAGCCTTTTTTTTTTTCCATTCCCCAGTTAAACCACACTTTGAGTGCTCTGCTAAGCTCAGTAAAAGTGGCATTCACATTGTTCAAGGTTAAACCACCAACGTCATCATTATTTTCTCTTTTCTGCCTTCCTTGTTATGTTACGACATCATTAATCCTCTTCCCGAAGCTTTCAAAAGAAGACTGGAGCATGTCACATCAGGCATTCTGTGGTGCATGGTGTGTCTGAGCAGAATTCACCATTCTCTGCTTCATTGTGACTAGCATTTTATCTCAGTATTTCTATTGTAAGCATCCTTTCTGGGCCTCCAAAAGTAATCAGAAAGATTTGTCCACTCCTATTAGACCCTATTCCCTCGCATGGAGGGAAATAACAGCATTAGAGGTCAATTATGGGGGAAAAGAAGAATGGAATCAAAAAGTGCTGGTTTCATTAGTGTCTGCTTGTAAAAAGAGAAAGGCTACTATCTAAAATTGTTAATACAGAAATAGACAAGGTATGATGCCATACATCAAATAGTATTGCTTACAACTACATAGGAACAATGCGTCTAATAAAATAAACCTGAATAAAACCCTTTCATGGGTTATCCAGATAAAAAGGCCAGATTCACTGAAGCTTAAAAAAAGAAGACATAGTAAAAGGCTCTTTCCTAAGAAAAGGAGATTGAGAACGATGCCTTACTTCTCTTTGCAAGACAGCAGAGCAATGAGTTGATATGAAAAGTGTTTCATCTGGAACAGAACTTTTTCAGAAAAGCAAAGGCTTTTAATTTTATGGTGGAGTCTATCTAGTGAAGAGCACGCAAGTTTAAGGGACTGTGCTCACACTAAAAACTAACTTACAGTAAGAAAAATGATGAAAGAGATTTAAAGAGGTATAAAAAAAATAAATTGTTCTCTTTTCAGGCTACTATTCTCAAAACTGAAGGCTCATAATTCTTTCTTCCTTCATATTAATTACCACTCAGATTAATTTAAATTGTGCTGCTTAGCTATTAGCACAGTGTGATGGACCCCTTTGTGCCACAAAGGCTCCAGTGGAGCTCCCTTTGGTCCTGCCTCCAGCTTTTCCCTGTACAATACTATCAGTTATTGTGAGCTATAATTATTTGTACCCATCTGAACTTAAAGTTCATCTTGGTCTCTGCTCTGGGTAGCTTACAAGGAGTTAAATTTTCTGAAGAAAAACATTGAGATTATTAAAACACTTTCTTATAGAAATTATTCAAAAAAATGAGACCTATTGTAAAATATAAGGATTAATTTATTAATCAGAGCTTTCTGAACTCTCACATTAAGCAGCTTTGTTATGCTAATTCCCTTATAAATGAATAATGGACTTATTCTCCCATTATTGCCTATCATTTTAAAAGACCCATTTAGAAAATGAAGATGTCCTTTTCACTTGAAAATTATTATGTATTTTATAGCACAAGTTTTTTAAATTGAATATTTGCTCCCTATACCCTTCTATTCCCCCCTGTCCTGCTTGTACTCCTCAGTCAGTGTTCAAATCAAACACAGCCATAACCATTTGTCACAGAGATACATAGGGTGTGGAAAGAAAGCACAATGGAGACAATAGGTTTTGAGGACAGAGGCCCAAATCTACAAAGTATTTACTTCTGACAAATGTAGATGTAGCCTTAGTTCCTAGACATTTTAAATAAAATTCTGTTGTGAATAATGACATAAAAGAAGAAAGACAAGGTGATGCAGCTGTAGAAAGCCAGAAAGTTAAGTCACAATATAGGATTTATTTTGAAAAGAAAAGAATATCTTTACTAGAAGAGCTTCGTTTTGCTGCACACTTTCCTCACGTCTTGGAGAGTTCATCAGCTCTTGATTGAGTATATATGCAGTCAGTCAAGTTCAAACCTATGCAGCAATTAAATTTACATTGTCAAGTGTCTTACAGTGGAGTTCTAGTGCTTTCTGGAGAGGGTTTCTGGCTTGACTGCTGCCTTGATATGTGTTTTCACTTCTGCACTGCACTATTCAGGAATAGGAGAGAGAGGAGGGAGGGGAGAGGGTGAAAGGGGTTTGAACATACTGCAAACAACAGACAAGTACATGCCCTGACAATATTGTGTCCTAAACACACAAGACACATTCTTTTTTGGAAAATTGGCATCCTTGGCTAAGGAACACAAAGTCCCTTGGTTCCAGGTCATGGCTAATGTGACTTCTGGAGTAAAAAACCTTGGCACTCAGCTACATCTGAGAACAGCCTAGCCCATTCATCTTTTCCTTCCAATCTTGTGGACAAATCACAGCTTTAGGCCAAAATTGCCTGAGCTCCTAAAGATTCTGTGGCACCACCTGTGGCAAGGGCAGAACAGGTTTGTGTGCAGGCAAAAATGAGGCTAAGCTCAGGCTGCCTGTAATGCAAGTACCAGTCATGGCATCTCCTCTGGAATTTGCAGCTCAGGAAAGTATTATCACTAACATGTGGCCAAAAAAAACATGTGGCCACAAAGCCCCATGTATGAAATCAGGAGATTTGGCTTCCTTAGGCCAATTTTAGAAGACAAAGAAGTCTGTCAGAATAGACATTTTCTTATATATTCCCTATCTCCCAAACATAATTTGTTTTTTCCGCTCATTCACAGTCAGGCTCTTATGAAGCAGAGGTACTTCTTATGATCATAGAATCAGAGAATTGCTTGTGTTGGAAAGGACTTTAAAGATCATCTTATCCCAATCCCCCTGCCATGGGCAGAGGCACCTTCCACTAGACCAGGTTGCTCAGAGCCTCATCCAACCTGGTCTCAGACAATTCTTCCGGACAACCCATTCCAGAGCTTTACCACCCTCACAATTAAGAATTTCTTCCTAATATCCATTCTAAACCTAATTTCTTTCAGTTTTTAGCCATTCCCCCTTATCCTGTCACTAATTGCTCTTGTAAGTAGCTTCTGTCCATCTCTCTTGTAGGCTCCCTTCAGGTACTGGAAGGGTACTTCTCTTCCCTAGGATGATCCGTCCAAATTCTTCTAGGCTTTCCTCTTGGGAGAGGTGCTCCATCCCACTAATCATCTTGTTGTTGGCTGTAGTCACTCTAACAGGTCAATGTCATTGTTGTCCTGGAATGGCACTGAAGTGAGGGTCTCGCCAGAGAGGAATAAAGGGGCAGAATAACCTCCCTCACCCTGCTCACACTGGTTTTGATGCAGCCCAAGATATATTTGGCTTTCTGGACTGCAGGGTCATGTCCATCTGCTCATCCACCAGCACCTCCAAGCTCTTCTCAGCTGGGCAGCTCTCAGTCGGCTCATCCCCAAGGCTGTGTTTAAACTGGGAGTTGCCCCAGCCCAGTGCAGGACCTTACACTGTCTTATTTAACCTCCCTGAGATTCCCCTGTGCCCTCTTTGGAGCTTGTCCAGGTCCCTTTGGATGGCATTCCATCCATCAGGTGTGTCAACAGGACCACTTGGTGTCATCTGAAAACTTCCTGATGTGACCCTTTAACCTATGTCATTAATGAAGATATTAAATAATTCGCTATATGGACCCCTGAGGGGCATCTCATATGTTTTAGGGCTCTCAGCCATTGATCATTGCAATCTGGATGCAAATTTTCAACAAATTCCTTATAAGTCTGACAGTCCGCCCATCAAATCCATCTCTCTTCAGTTTAAAGAGAAGGAAGTTTGTGGGGGGCCGTGTTAGACGTTGTACAGTAGTCCAGATAATGTCATTTGCAGATTTTTCTTTATCCTGTGATGCAGTCACTCCACTATAGAAGGCCACAGGGTTGGTCAGGCAGGACTTTCCCTTGATGATGCCTGAAAAAAGCCTATGACAAGGTCTCTTCAGACCAACCCAGGTGTTCTGACTTTTTTATACCTGTGAACTCTTAGAGTTGTACAGTCAGACAACTTTGGCTTCATTGTGGAAGAAATGTTCTTTCTCTGTTGGATGATGCTAAAGCAAGTGAAAACACAAGCAAGTGATGGCTCAGATGAGAGTACTTTCTGGACCTTGTTTTGTTTCATGGGCTGTGATCCATAATGTTGTGCAGTTCAGTGGTTAAATCTTGGAGAGAATTAAAGCTGGAAGAACACAGCTGTCTTCCAGACTCTAGTGTTGCTTAGGCACATTTCTCTGTGCTTCACCCAAAAGCTGGATAATGAGTGAGTTCATAAGCATTTGAGAAGAGTTGTAATTTTTAGTTTAGTCTTCTGGGTCAACACAAAAAGAATATCTCTTTTTATCCCAAATGGAAACTCTCATACAAATTTAATTCAAAATGACAGAGCCTGCCTGATGTCAGGAAAGGATAGGTCTTTGGAAAATATGTATAGCTCCTTACTCAGATGTGGAAGAGACTAACAGACTCTCTGGGACAAGTTCACTTTGTTTCCATTGGATGTCAAACTAAGATGGGATTCAGAGGACCAAACATATACTATAATAAATTCCTCATAAAGCAAACACAAAAACCAAAAAATGCCTCCAGAAAGTTAGGAGAGAGAAAGAAGCATGGAGTTCAGAAAACTGCTTTACAACCTAAAGTAGATGGCATGGCCATTTTCCTTCATTTTCATTAATGCTAACAGTCACATAGAATTCCTCTGCCAGAACCCAAAAAACATGCATAAATGAATTCTCTTTAACTGGGGAAAAGAGGGAAAAATGTCCTTCAAAATAATCCCGCAACTGCCTTTAGACTGTTCCATTTTACAGATTATCCTTCAGCTGTCAATTTTCTTCCCTCTTGCCCAGAAATACTTAAATAATTTTTTTCCCCCAACCCTGTGGGCATCCATTATTACCAGATTTGTCTACACTGTTCCTACAATATTCCGAGACTGGAAATTTGCTTGCAATCAGCTCTGCTCTCTACTGAGAAGGCTGTGGGAGAGCCACCACTAGCAATTTGACTGCTTGTGAAACCTTCATGAAATGAAACAGTGGAACAAACCAGGTCACACTAAAAGTTAAAAAAAAAAAAATCCATTTAAATTATTCAAAATTAGGGAAATTGACCCTGTATTTTGAATTCATGGGGCTTTCTAAATACTGGACGTCATCTTCTTGGGGACTTGTAACAGGAAGAGAGCCAAGCATTTGATTCATATCAATGAGTTATGAAACCCACATATTTTCCAGGCAATTATCTGAAAATATCCTAGCCCTCTGATATTCTTGTGCCCTTTCCTAATGTCCTTTTTTATTTTAGGACTGCTGGAGTCTGCTTTCCTTC
Organism: Cisticola juncidis; assembly: GCA_013400215.1. NCBI lineage: Eukaryota > Metazoa > Chordata > Aves > Passeriformes > Cisticolidae > Cisticola > Cisticola juncidis. Next base: position 97,395 of record VXBR01012172.1, on the reverse strand, counting down.
ACAGAAGTTAGAAATATTCATGTATTTTTCTGCCTGCTGTGCTTCTGAATTTAAAATAAATAAATCTCAATTATTTTTATAAGCAGGTGTTCTTGCTTATAAGTATCAAATAAAGTTCCTGTCGATTTACATTTTTGTAATGGAAAAAAGAAAAAAATTGAAAAACACAGAAAGAAAATGCTATGGTATTGGTGGGTTTGTAAAGGGGGGATTTGAATTTGTGAATTTTGTGAGTTCTGAAGGACAGTAGAGACAATATTTTCAAAACACCTGTAAGGTTGCTGTGTCTTTTAAGTCCCCACCATGTGCTTCTAAAGACACAAATAATACTTAATGATGACCTGCAGAGCTGGCATTGTGCTTTAAATTACTGAGGACTTTAAAGGGTTTGATGGATGCACTCAATCCCTGGAATCAAACCAGCAGGAGTTTGTGGAGTCTCCAAAGGAGGCAATGCCCTGAGTCATAGCTGGGCCCTCCAGGAAACCCTCAGTGGAGCAGGGTGACCCGGTGAGCATGGGTGCATATGAGCTTGGACACAGATCATACAATCAGCACATGAATGGTGGGTGTTTTTTCTGAGATTTGTTTGTCAAGGGACAAATAGTGTTGTCAGCACAAGGAGTCTCATGCATACCTGTCCCACTGTATGCAACCTGATGTGGCCTTTTGCCCCATAAATAGTTATATTTAAGTTTAAGTGAGCTTTTTGCAGGATCTCATGGCTGGACAATGTGGCTGCATGGCAGTGGTCACCTGTTGAGCTGGGATTCCTCCAAGTTTGCTGCTTGTGGCAGGTGTACCTTTCTACAATGTCAGATCTTTGGGTGAGTCCAATTTGAGTTCTCTCCAAGTTGCAACTGGCCTGCATGCCAGATGCTCTCACCTGGAGTGGGGATGCCAGTCAGGATTTGAGATTCCTTACCTGACACTGAGATCCATCCTTGCCCTGTTATTGAGGTAGACAGACCCTCAATAACAACACTTGCTGCCAGCATATTAAATCAATGGCAATGAAATCCATTGTTAATGGGATGTATTTAATCCCTTTAGACATAGACATTTACCAAGTCAGTCTAAGATGGGACATAGACACACCTAGGCTCCCTGACAAGTCTAAAAAGCAAGAAAGTCCACTCTAAAGGTTATGAGTCATGGAAGGGTCTCCCTTAACCTTTACAATCTTCAGTCTTTCTGTAAAGGTTTTTAAATACATTCTAATTTGATTTTTCTTTGCAGGTTTCATCATTGTAGCAAGATACGGAGTGAACCTTGCCATCAAACTTTGTTACAGTGTATTTCTGTATACTAAATGGTATTAATTCTAGAAATCCAATAATAAAACCATTTTTGCTAATAGTTTGGATGGTGGTTATTTAAGTAACCTTAAATTGCTTGTTTGTGACATAAAGGAAACAAAAGTGAAGCCAACATGTGTGAACTGAAACAGAGTTCAAGAGAAGCTGAAAGAGCTTGCAGGTTCTTGAACAGAAAATGTAGCCAGTAATCCTCCCATTCTCCTGAATGCTATTAAAAATACCATATTATGAAGTTAATTCTATATTATTAATTCTGTAATTATTATTACTATTATATTATGAAGCTTTGAAGCTTCTTTTTCTATTCTTGGCAAACTTTAGTTTGCACCTACAATTTTCAGGCAAGATTCCCAAAGCCTTTCAGCTGTGATTTAGAGCCCTTTTTTCTTTTTATTGTTTTTATTTGTTTCCCAGCTTTCGGAATAGATTTGTAATTCTGCTAGCTTTTTGGTTTTATTTATTCAACTATTTTTTTTTCTCCCTCTCCACACATTTAAGATGGATATATTTAAGGACTCTTCAGTCATGCAGAAAGACAGTCCACTGTGACAAGTTGTATTTCATTTCAGACTAATATATTTTTCAGCTGAAAATATGAACCTTCCACATCTCTGTTTGTTCATTTCACTATGTGAAGATAGGACACTGCCACCATCTCAGAGCCTGACCTTTTTCTGGCTCAAACAACAAGAAGGTTGTTTAAGTTGGCAAAGCAAGAAGGAAAAGGAAAACCAAACTTCATTTCTGAATCTACTTAGGAGGCCAGAAATTTAACACATATTTAGTAAATAGATTTTAAAAAATGGTTTGTAACAAATAGATCTGTAAGTACTGACTTCCACATGAAGCTCAAAACTATGTATTTTTTAAACTGCTAGAATTGTTAGGAATATTAGAGGTGGATGACCCATACTTTTCTCTGTGCTTTTCTTTACAGTTCCTCTCTGTAGGATTTCTCTTCTCATGATGAAATCATAGTATTTTACAATGACAAGCTAGTGTAATTATCATGTTATGAAAACAGACTGTAGAAAAAGGTGAAATGGGCAAGGAGTGAAAAATACTCTGTGCACTTGGCTGCTGTCAAAAATTAATTGTTAGTTCTTTTTGTCACAAGGAAAAAATAAAATGAGTTTTTACAAGACTTTCTCAGTATGTGAATGGTCTTCCTTAAATAAATGTGCTCATTTTAACTTCTGTTGTAAATCAGAAATTCTATTATGTTTTCATTTACTGGCTGCTGAGAAACATTACATTAAGATAAATTCTTATTCTGTGGCATCCACTGTATATTTTGTTTATCAACAAGTAATGGTGCACAGTCTTTTTGTATGAAAGCTTCATTCTATGCAGGATACTAACGCACACATTTTCAATGTATAGCAACCTTGTAATAATTTGCAGCTACAGGAAAAAGGTCTGAATATCTTGAAAATGGAGTAAATATAAATATCTTGTTCACTTATCTTTTATAAAATTTTGCCAAATGGAATAATATTTTAGAAAAATGAAGATTTGGGAGGGAAAAAAAAAAGGAAAGCTGTTTATAGTAATTGTAATTATCCTCCAAGTAATTTGCTTGTTTTAACTGTTTGTGCATTACATGAAATCTGTCTTTCACCTGTTCCTTTACTACCTAAATATTATTTTTAACAACAAGGGCAGATCTAGCCATTTAGATTTATGTATCATTGAAATATTCAGTCACCTCAGCTCATACTTCCTCCCTAGGAGCAGATACACAGGAAGCAAGAGGGGCCTTTGGGTCTGTCTTGACAGGACACAGTTGAAGAGAAATCAGATGGCTTGTGTAAAATTTCTGATTTTCTCAAATTTTCAGCTAAATCAATGGTACTTTGGGATCACTAGTGCTAAAGGAAACCATTGGATATGACAGCTTAATATGGACATCTGGATTAAATATTAGCACACACATAAGACCAAGATAAAATTTCCTTTACTTGTAAAAGATCCAAGATTTCACCTGGGCTTATGCTTTGTGGAGGAAAACTGTTGTAGCAATGTGTTTTTTGATATCTGGCTAACTAATATGGTAAGGTTAAGGAATTTTTGTATTTTGAATGTAGCAAATGTGAAGACAGGAGGTTTCTTATTAAAAAAAATCAGTCAAGCAGGAGCAGATTTACAAACACAATAAACAGGCACAATTTAAGATCTGTGCCCTTTTCTGAATCCATTTTCAACTAGAGTTTCTCTATTTGTTTTTTTTAAATTGTTTAGACATTTTCTTATGGAGATTGCCATTAATTAGATATCTCAGTGTTAATTTTAGTCAAATGACATGAGAAAAAAAATGTACATTGTCATAAAATAGATGATCATGCCTCATGCACTCTCTGGTTATTCCTTTGTAACTGGTTAATTGAACAAATGGCCATAGCAGATGATAAAATAAAAAATAATACTCTGCACATATATTGTAATTTTCATCTTCAGCATGTTATACAAATTAGCTAACTAGTACAACAGTCTTTCTAATTTCATTATTTTTTCCTAAGGCACATACTGATGAAAGGTAGTGTCAACACACAGCTGACTGGCATCAGGCATATGGTCTGTATTAGTCTCAACTAAGATGAGTAGAAATTGATACAAAGATGGAGTGTAAAGTTAGCTGACTAAAAATTAAATGTGTATTTGTTTTGGTCCTTC
>VXBR01012172.1:64250-74465 GCA_013400215.1 Cisticola juncidis | reverse complement strand
AAAAAAAAAAAAAAAAAAGGAGATTTTATTAGAAGAATTTCATAAACCTCATTTTTGGGTCTCTGATGATCAATGATGAGAAGTATTTCCATAAATAGTTTGATTTTGAAGGTTGAAGATATTTCTCCTGGTACCGCTAGAAAATTTTACCTGTAGGAAATCAACAGAACTGATCTGACATGGTTTTACTGACTTAGCACCTCAAATTACAGTACTAAGCTTTTGCCTTTTTTAAAAATATAATTCTTGAAAAGTCCTAGTAATCTTCATTATGTTTTCCTTGTTCTTCAAAAGTGAAGAAAACCAGGATTGCACTAAGGAAGAAGGTGAAGCTGCAGTGTGTTTTGTCCCTGTGAAGATGAACCTTCCAACAACGTGTCAGATTCTTCCAAATCTATATTTGAGCCTTTTTTCTTTTTTTTCTTTTTCTTTTTTTTTTTTTTTTCCCTCAGGGTTTGGCAGAATTTATAGCAAAGCATCTAGCTCAGAATCACTCTGGATAAAACAAATTATATGATCCTGGCTTGAGGAGATCTGGCATACCTGCCTCTGTGTGATATTCAATACTTGCGTGGGTGTCCAGGGCTCTAGCTCTTGTTACCTTTTTGTATGAACAGCTTTCACCAGAAGCCAGGATTCCAATTTCTTTTTTGTATGTGGCAGAGAGATTATAATTTTATTTCTGAAGGCCACTTTGTCACTTTAAGATTCTGACAGCCACATGGTGTCCTACTTCAGAAAACAACACATCACAAAAATAATAGACCTTTGATAATCAGTGTGAAAAACAGGTAATTAAGTTGTTCCACTGGTAAAATGCCAGTGTCACTCACAGTTTCCAAGTCTTGGTTGTAGTATGTGCAATTTAAGTTCTTGAGTTCTCTCTTCTTGAGGAATAATTTGTGCTTAATACAGTGATTCCTAACCTCTACTGATGCAAAAAGATTTTCAACACTTTTTAAAAACTTCTGGAAATGAAATTTATTTAAAGTTTTATTTATAATTTTTTGTACTTTTATTAATTTTAATATTTTCTTTTTTTTTCTTGCTCATTCAAAACACATGCAGAATTCACAGGCTATATTTCCTTGTAATTTCAATGCTTTCTAATATCTTAGGACTATGAAGGATCCAACTTGGATAACACCACCCTGGAAGAAGGCACCCCCTCACAGGGATAATGAAAGTGATATCAACTTATGCTAAAATGGCACAGACATATAAATGGAGGCTTTTTCAGTTCAAGGGAGGGAACTTTAATTTTTTTTTTCCCCTTGCTCAATTTTTCTCCCTTCCTCCCCTAAAACAGAATGAATGTGTTTGCCTTTAGGGTATGCCTGAAGGATCACAAAGTCAACTGTTGTAAAAGTGGAATTTGCTTGAAAACCAAATCTTTTGGTGAGATTATCATTCCACCCATCTCCATTAAAAAAAAAAAAAAATCAGTAAACGAGGATTTAATTGATACTTGCTTATGCAGTAGGGCATGATAATTTTGAATTATGCTTAATTGACAAAATCACGCAACACTTACAATTATTGGGTTTTGTTTTGTTTTGTTTTAATTTTAATTGGTCTGTTATAAATATACAAACTCAGTTGTAATAAATGAATGCAAATACATATTTTCTCTACTTTTCCTAAATAACAGGACAACTTTAAAATAAATGACACAGAAACCTCATATTCTGTCATTGTGAAATGTCATCAGAAATAACCTTAGAAATGCTTCTTAATTGTTCCTCATCAGAGGAGATTTACATAATTTCCATTGCAGATGGCATCTGATGTTTTTAGAGTACATGGTCAAGTCATCTTTCTTCAACTTGCATATAAATAGATGGTGATTTTTCATCACCTCTATATGCAACATAACAGATAAAATGACTGTAAATGCAGGGAGAAGATATTTTTGACTGCCCTCTTAAAGATGTCTGGTAGAGGGAAGCAAGAAGTTCAGTTTAGTGCAGCTTTGAGGACCATTTTTATGAGCTTGAATGTTGCTGTTTGATTGTAAAATTCATTTGTGGAGAGATGTTCCCTGTTCTTCTAGTCTAATCCACACTGAATGCTAAGCATGAAATATTGCATGGTGAGTCTATCAGCTAAGTTGCTGCTGTGGAATATTCCTATCCTGGGACTCATTTAGGATTGCCATTTCACCATCCTGAGACACCAAGACCACTGTGCAGTTTCTCCTTTGTCCAACTAGCTGCTAATTGCCATTGTTGTTGGTGCCACTTGATATTATTTGAGAAAAATAATAATGTAGAAAATGTAAATGTCTTACCCAAGAAAGGAAAAACAACTGTCAGCTTTTCCAAGGACTTCAGGTGTCACACACTCATGAGCTATGTAGACATTTGTTCCTTCTGGAAAACATTCAAATGGTGGAAATCACAGAATGATTTGGGTTGGAAGGGACTTTAAAGATCTTCTAGTTCCAACTCCCTACTGTGGCAGGAATGTTACTCCATCCACTTGCTTAGGCCCTGTCCACTCTGACCTTGAACATTTCCGGTGATGAGGCATCCACAACTTTCTGGGTAACAAATTATTGTTATCATTTATTCTGCAATGTCCTTTTATTCCATATGTTTATATTGCAAAGCCTGAACATTTCTCTTGCATCACAGTAATTGTTCACCTAAGCAATGTGATTTTGCTTCTCTTTGTTCACTCTGGTGCATATAAAGAAAGCTGAAATGGCTTTTTTTCATATTGAAGTACAAAATAATTTGCCTGACCATTAGCATTGAAGACTGAATTTTGACTTCTTGGACTAGTCAAGGAAAGAAAATAGTAACACATACACAAGGCAAAAGCTAATTAACCTAAAAGTTCAATTGAAATCACATACTAAAAGTCTTATTTTACTCAAAAATCTCTGGAGTTTAAAAAATAAAAGTGTTAATACATTTGGATGGAGGATTAAAAGTAAAACTGGTGCATGCTTACTCACCATATTCACATTTTTTTCTATATGTACTTCTAGTCATGGCCTATGACAGGCTTATTAAAATTGTGGACATAAACTTCCCAAAATTTTCTGAATAGACTAATTTTTGTATTTTTACAAGACTTCACTGAACTATTCTAGGTTGAAAAGGCTGCCTTAATAGAAGAAACTTTTTGGACTGGGCCTCTTATCTGAAAAGTCATACTGAAAAGTCCCATACTTCACACTACATTGTCAGAAGGAATCAAGTGAGTGTGTAGAGACAGTAATTGAAAATATCTTATTTTTTCACCCGGGTATTTGCTAGAGGGTTTTTTTTTCAGGCTTGCCAAAACAGGTGTTATATGTACAGATTTAGTACAGTCAGAAAAATGACAAAAGTTAATCCCATGCCAAAACATGAACCCATCAAAGTTTTGTTAAAACTTCAGTAGGAGAGTCTTTGTCAGAACAATGGGGGAATGATCTTTTTATAAACAATATAAAAATTAAAAAACAAACCTTAAAATTGAAAGGTTTTAACACATTATTATGAAATATTATTTGTATGTCTTTTTTTGTTTTGGGGTTTTGTTTGTTTGATTGGTTGGGATTTTTTTTTAAGATTTTTAAAAAAATATTTCATTAGATCCTAGGTAAAAATATGAGGCCAGATTTTCATCTGACTATCTTAGATTTTAAAATAGCAACTTTCAGGATTATTCATCTAATAATATTCATCTAATATTTTTTTTCTACTTTAGGTGTTGTACCACTGCCAAGTCTTGACATGGAAGAAAATAAGTTTGCGGTTCTAAATGAAAACAAGACCACAGAAGCAAGATCAACTGAAAATGCAGTGACCTGTGCTTTCAATGTGTTTGGCATTTTGTTGTGAACTTTTCACTTGGGCCCAGAAAGAACAATGCTTAATTTTCTGATCCCAGATTGAATTTACAGCTCTGGCAGCCAGAAAATAATCTTTGGACTTGTAAATCATACGCATTTGATCTGGAAGTCACTGAGACAGAACAAATACAGAACCTCACAATGTCATTTATTCAGGGTTACTTTTTGGCACATAATGTCTGGCTTGAAAGAGGACATGCAAACAAATAAAAGTTCATTCAAGCATATAAAGACCAGTTTTCCAAGTGAAAACCAGCATCATCTTTGTATTGGTCCTTTGGCCATTTCCAGCTTTATTATGCTTTCAAGGACATTTTTTCTTCACTTGTGTAGCAATGTGCTTTGCACTCAACACAGTTATCAATACACAGATATCTATTAAGAAACTTGCATTTAAAGGAGACACATTTACCTGGAATCAATATATTTTATTCTGTCAATTAGTCTTATTCAACTTTGTTTATAATATTTTGGGCCTAGTAATACAATCTTTGAAAGATAGCAGAACAAGAAGTAAGGGGAGAAGATGGGAGTAGAGAAATGAAAAAGAAATCATGCTATAGAACAGCTTGCTTCATGCTCATTATTGCTATCCTGTCAAAAAATGTGCAGAGCCCTCTGTCAGTGCATAGACCCTTTCCTCTTTGTTCTTTTTAATGATTTCTTAGAGAAGTTACATCTAAGTTCCTTATGTGCATCCTTCAGTGATTGTGAATCAGAAGGTATGTGAGTATCCATTCATTTACATCATAATTCTGATGTCAACCTTTCCTGTTACCACAGAAACACAGCCCATGACCATGCTTTGTATTAAAAACGAAATATATGATACCATCAATGATGACAGCTCCCATGATTTAATCCTTGATTTTTGCCATAAAATCTGACCTTTACTTGATCTTACTGCTTTACTTGCACATTTGATTTTAAGACTGCTGATAGCTTGGCTTCATTTGCTTTCTCAGTCTGCTCTAATATGAATTTACAAAGGTTGGAGTTTCCCAAATGCATCAGTTCTCAGTGTCTTTTGTCTGTTACATAGAATGTAGCATTTTTACCTACCTACAAAAACAGTGTCTGTAATATCTCTAATGCTCATCATAAATTATCTTGTCTTTCATATCTGAAATATAATCTCTCAGGAATATTTTCTTTATAAGCCATTGTTCTTTTGTCTGCCTGGGTAGCAGTTTCTACATGTCAGACAAAGCACACACAGATCAAGTCCATTCTTAGCTGTCAGGGATGGTTATAGGTCATAGCTATTTGATATTCACTTCTGATGGTTTTTATTTAAGTTCTCCTCATGCTGAGAAATCTGATAAGTGAGTTGTGTTTGCTGTTTTACCTGCATTCCAACTTTTAGAGTTCAGGGAACCTGGAATTTGTCAGTAAAGGTCTGAACCCATATATCACCCAGTGTTTGAAGGTTAGCATCATAAATCTTTCAATAAAAGACAAAGGTCTACAAGCATGTTCACATTCCCTTAGCTTTCAGTGATAAGGAAGCCATTTTCAAAATAACAATTAGGTCAAACAATATAAATGCATTCTGTAGTTTTGTCTTTCATAAACTAGAGTCAGCATAGCCTTGCATTTATACTCAGTATTAATTGATTATTGTGTAAACCTTCTGAATTGCCTCTAAATATATTCCCTGTTTTGTTGTTGCCCTTTGTTTGTGGGGGTTTTTATTGTTGGCTGTTCTTGGGTTTTTTTTCGGGGGGGTAGTTTTGGTTTTGTTTGTTTGGGTTTTTGTTGTTTGTGGTTTTTTTTTCTTCCAGACTTGTCTTTATGCTAACTGTTATTGCCCTTTTTTTTTCCGATTTTATTTCTCATCTTTATCTCCCATTTTACTTCAGTTATTTTCCATTATCTCATGGAAAGCAGAGTCCATCTGAGGCTATGAGTTTTAGACAAAAATAAATTATATAGAAAGTTCTGTTGTCCTAGTTTAGGCATAGGAGAAGACTGATGATGGTAATTCAGAACTTTTCTATTACCCCTTTTAACTTCCAAATGTTTTTCAAATAGGGACTTTTCAGAGACAGGAAAAGTGAAGGAGGGATAGTAAATTGTGTGTTCAAGGCTAAAGAGAGGGATTATTGTTGAGCCCGATGGAGTCTGTGTCTCTTCTTCTTTTGTTCAGATGAACCTTTCCTTTATGGCAGCATCTCAGCTGAGATGTGCTGGTTTTCATAGCCATGCATTGCCTCCTACCAAAGTATTTCTGCTGTGGCTGCTATGAACACTACTTTAGTTTGGCATAGGAATTCAATGTTTTTAAGCTGATCTGTGAAATGAAAAACAGGGCACCCCTGAGTCTTAGACACAACCAAGCATTCCTTATGTTTCTGGAAACTGAAGAAGCTTAAAGGAAATACAATTTGTAAGAAACTTCCTTTTAAGAATACCCTTCTTGTACCTCAGTTAGCAAGAGCCAATTTTACAACAGCAATTTTATCCCTGACCCCAGAATTGTCATTGACTCTTTAGGAACTGGGTCAAGAAACTAATCAGATTTTCATCCTGCATAAAATATCTGGGTAATGATCATGAAGCAGCTTTTTGAAGTACAATGACATAATTCTACTATGTATTTTAGCCAAAATTCAGCCTGTGTGAGCTTCTTCATATTTGTTGGGACTACCCCTAAATCAATTATATTTAATGTAAATGTTATCTAAATCTAAATGTTTATTATTGGAAATTTGGAGGGGGAGGGTGGGGCAAAAAGAAAAAAGAAAAAAGAATCCACTTCATTTCCATAGAGTAAGAGAGACTAGACCTCCCTTTTTTTTTTTCTTGTGGTTTGGTTTGGTTTGATTTGGTTTGGTTTTCTTTTCTTTTTCAAAAATGGAAGAAAAGATGAGGCAGTTGATTTATTTGAATGCTACAGTTTCAGCTTTGGCCACAGAAATGGGCAAGCATGCACTATAGGAAAATAAATAACAGGAGACAAAAATATGAATAGTTGGAAAAAAGCCCCAGAGAGACAGAAATAAATGTAAAATACATGATTATGACAAGTGCTAGCATTATCCTGACTGCAAATAAATGAGCTGATTTGCATAGGATTTTTATTTATGAATTCAAGACTGAGCCATAGTAGGAGTGCAGCCAGGAATGCTCATGTTCTCTACACTTCATGCAGGTTATGGAATATGGCGATATTTAATTGTGCCTATATGGAAAACAAGGGACAGTGGGATATACAGATTTTGGTGGCGATATCTGAAAATATAATATACAAAAAAAGCCTCAGAGGGAGTTCAGAAGCCAGCTTCCAGGGATTCAGTCAACTCAGAATAAACATTCAAAACCTGTGAAATGGAATAGTAAAGCCAAGGCAGCTATGGAAGCTTGGCAGATATAGAGCAGTGGACTACAAGAGACTCATGCCCTTCTGGAGGGGCTGCTGGAAGCCAGAAACATTATTTGAGGTACACTGAGCAGCCCTGGATACCTGTGTGCCTGGGCAATTTAATATTTGCTTTTGTCAATTCTCGTTAACTGCTAGTAGCTTCACACAGAAACACCACAGCAATTCTAAAGCGATCTGAAGTGTGTTCAAAATATGTGTAACTTTTCAAGCAGGCAAATTATGCCTTTTTTTCAGAGCTTCATACTGTCAGAGAACAGGAATAAATATTAAGAAATTAGAACCTTATAGTAACTTCACTATAAGTAAAAGAATAGCAAAAGATTTTAAAAGTTAAATAAAAAGCACCAAGCTTACAAGAACACTTTTAAAAACCTGTGTCTGTAAAGCCCTAGCTTGTAAGCAAAAGGGAAGCTGTAAAGCCTTCCAAACAAAACAGTTGAAAGGATAGTCCATATCTTCATAATCTGATACCTGAAAGTGGTTAGGGCTGGAGGCACAATGCATATGCCTTCAGAAACCAAAAGCCTCCCCCTTTTCTGATAGTATTTATTCCATTTGTTAGTCCTATGAGGTCACAGGACACTAAACCTTAAACTGTGACAGTCTGCCATTCATATGTAGGGTTGAAATTACACCTGCTCGGGAACAGAGCCAGGACTGCCAGGTGTGTAATGATTCAGGAGAGGCTGAAGATCTTGAATAAGATGCTTTTATTCTCCTGATTTTGTTTTCATGGGATTTAGGCATATATCTCTAGAGAAAGAGCTGAATTCCCTTGGGATACATTTTCTAGGAGGAGAGAAACATTTCACGAGAAACACTGAGAGAAAATTTCTGCCAAGGTAATCTGCCAAAGATTCCCTCCTTCTAAGTCTGCTAACATGAGCATACCTTTTAAGTATGCCAGCATGGTTTGGAAGGCATGTAAAGAATCTAAGCGAGCATATAAGCTGCTAATTTGAAGTGCACAGATGCACTTTCCCTTGGGAATTATCTCAGCTCCTGAAATTTCATTCCAGTAATTACCAAGGCAAATCACAAAGATTTCCTTTTACTAATCTGGGGCTTCCTGAAATCCTCTAATTAAACCCCAGCAAGATGGTTTCAATAGAGCAGGGATTTGATTTTTTTGTCATGCTCTTTTATGTGCTTCCTTCCCCTCCACCACAGTCATGTGGTCAGATGAACACCTCTGGGTGAGAAGGTACAAGTCTAATGCCAGGAGGAAATGATAGGCCATGCAATAGTAAGATGCTACCAGTTTCCTCCTTCAGTATTTTTTATCATGACAGTATTATTTAATAAAGTTGAAAACTGATCTTACAGTATGGAAAAAAAAAAGTAATATGGAGGCAAAACCATGTCATATTCATACAGAACCTGTCAACACTGAAACTTTGTATTTTTAAGAATTATTTTCTGATTATTCTAAATGCAATTTAGTGGTCAAAGGTTATAAACTTTACCTTCTTCTTTCCTCTACTAGAATCTTTCCCAGAGCTTGACTGTCAATTGCATAGACAGGTGACTAAGACAGTCTGCCCTCCACATTCCTTTTGTGGACAAAATCCAGAAATGCTTTTGTCCTTGAGGGTAATTATTTCCATACAGCCCTTCTCACCACTGCTAGAAATTAGACACCTGGAAATGTAACTACACTAGGCAGCAGATGAGACCAATAGGTGAGGAGTAGCATAGAATGACTTTAAACCAGACTTTTCTGTCATATTTAACTGAAATTTGCTCAAACTACAGCCCAAAGAAAATCAGTGAAGTAGTGTCAAAAAGACTTTTGTGGTTCTCCTGGCAGCTTAAGGTTAGCTTCCGATGTTAGCTGTATAACAGCTTCAAGCTTCTCTTGAAAAGGAGAGACCTTTTATGAATGCGCATCGTGTTTATGCTTTCACATAATCAAACTGTTCATCTTTTCACCAGGACAAATGAAAGTATAGCACAATGAACCCTAAGGATCATGGAATCACAGAATCACTATGTTGGAAGAGATCTTCAAGATCATCGAGTCTAATCCAGCCTAACACTTCAACTAAATCATGGCATCAAGTGCCACATATAGTCTTTAAACACATCTAGGGATGGTGACTCCACCACCTCCCCAGGCAGACAATTACAGTACTTTTATCACTCATTTCATAAAAACTTTTTCCTAATATCCAGACTATATTTCCCTTGGAGCAGCTTAAGTCTGGGTCCTCTTGTTGTCAGTTGCTGCTGGGAGAAAGGGACCAAGACCCACCTGACTACAGCCACCTTTCAGGAAACTGTAGAGTGATAAGGTCACCTCTGAATCTCCTTTTCTCCAGGCTAAACAGCCCCAGCTCCCTCAGCCATTCCTCACAGGGTTTGTGCTCCCAGCCCCTCTCCCCCCTCGTTGCCTCCTCTGGAAGTGCTCAAGAGTCTCAACGCCCTTCCTAAACTGAGGGGCCAGAGCTGGACACAGCACTCGAGGTGTGGCCTGACCAGTGTCAAGTACAGGGATAGAATGATCTCCCTAGTCCTGCTGGACACACTATTCCTGGTCCAGGCCAGGAGGCCCCAGGGCACACTGCTGGCTTGTGTTCAACTGCTGTCACCAGCACCCCCAGGCCCCTTTCTGCTTGGGCACTGTCCAGCCACACCATCCCCAGCCTATAATATTGCAGGAGGTTATTGTGGCCAAAATGCAGGACTCAGCATTTGGACTTATTAAACTTCATCCTGTTGGACTCTGCCCATCTATCCAACTATTCAGGGTCTCTCTGCAGAGCCCTCCTACCTTCCAACAGATCAACACACTCTCCCAGCTTAGTGTTGTATGCATATTTACTAATGAAAGACTCAATACCCTCATCCATGTTGTCAATAAAAATATTGAACAGAACTGTCCCCAACACAGACCCCTGAGGGACACCACTGATGCCTGGCCCCCAGCTGGATGCAGCACTGTTCACCACCACTCTCTGGTCCTGCCATGCAGCCAGTTCCT
>VXBR01012172.1:31039-63518 GCA_013400215.1 Cisticola juncidis | reverse complement strand
CTCTTCTCTGCTGTATTAAGTTCCCAGCAGATGTCTGGTGGGTTAGTTACCTACAAGAACAAGGGCTGGTGATCCTGGAACATTCCCCAGCTGCTCATAGAATAAGTTGTCCACCTCTTCTTCCTGGTTGGGTGGACAATAACAGACTCTCAATAGGATGTCAGCCTTGTTGACTTTCCCCTTAATTCTCACCCATAGGCATTCAACTCCATCATCGTTAGTTTCAATACCCAAAAGCCTGCCTAATATAAAGTGCCACCCCTCCACCCCTTCTCCCTTTTCTGTCTCTTCTGAAGAGCTTGTAGCCATCCAGTGCAGCACTCCAGCTATGTGAGTTGTCCCAACATGTTTCTGTGATGACAACTACATCACAGCTTTGCTATTGCACCGTGGCATCCAGCTCCTCTTGTTTGTTACCCATGCTGTGTGCATTGGTATACAGGCACCTTGCTGGGCTACTGATTTCACCCTTGGGACTGCTTCCAGACAGCCCAGCTGCAATCCCTTCCCCCTCCAAACCTAGTTTAAAGGATGAAGAAGAGATGGCTGTGCAGGTAGTTGTGCATTATCCTGTGTGCTGCTATGTGGCTGCACCGTGTGAGCTGGAAGGGGATATAGGCTCAAAAGCACACCAAATCCTTAGGGTTGCTCTNCCATGCTGTGTGCATTGGTATACAGGCACCTTGCTGGGCTACTGATTTCACCCTTGGGACTGCTTCCAGACAGCCCAGCTGCAATCCCTTCCCCCTCCAAACCTAGTTTAAAGGATGAAGAAGAGATGGCTGTGCAGGTAGTTGTGCATTATCCTGTGTGCTGCTATGTGGCTGCACCGTGTGAGCTGGAAGGGGATATAGGCTCAAAAGCACACCAAATCCTTAGGGTTGCTCTGTACTTGCAGAGCACTTAAGCAAAGGGCAAAAGAATAGTGAAGAAATGAACCATGCAAAAGCTTCCACATAAGAAGAGAGTAAAATAAAAAAAAAAAAAGAAAAAGAAAAAATTCTTTGGAGATGAGATAATTAGAAATCATTGGCAACCAACACTGAATTAGCAAGGCTTTCTGAAATAAAATAAATATGCAGAGTTCTGAACGCTGATCAGAGGTCAGTGTAGAAACAATAGATTTTAGTGGGTAGTCCTTGATCTGGAGACCTTTGGATTGGTTGTAAATATCTGCAGAACATCTTTATTGGAAACACAATGATAATCCACCTTATCGGGACCTATATATCTAATAGAAAAATTTTAGGATTCTGATATTAAAAAAAAAAAAGGCCAAAAAATGAAAGATAGTAACATCCAAAGACCAAGACATACTGAGATCCACTAATGGTGCTCATCAAAGAAAAATGATATGGAAAGATTTTAAACCAAGATAAACTTACTTGTCCTTTGTCATGAGACAAGAATAATGGGACAGTAGATGAAACTGAAAGGAAAGAAATTCAGACTGATAAAAGAGAGGATTTTTTGCATAAAATGCATAATTATTCAAACTCACTGCCATAAGATTTCCCTGAGACACAGAGTTCAGAAAGAAAAACAAGCATTTATATGGATAATGAGAACACCTTTAGATAAGATGAAAAAGAAAAAAAGCATATAAAGAGTGCTGCTTTGTGGCAAAAATCAAGCACTAGCTTAAGATAGAAGGCATTAAGAAATGGCATAGGACAGTGTAATGATTTCAGGTTCACCAGTTTCTGTTTCCTGAATTATGTGAAGTGGTTTAAGTACCTCCTAGAATTATTTACTCTTTTTGCTGTTAGATAGGATTAGGAGAAAGCAAAGCAGGCTCAAGACTTAAATGAGTATAAAGATGGTCTATTAACAAAACTACAAAAGGGGGAAAAAATTAATAAGAATCAGAATAAAACCTTCAAATCTCTTCCCCTCTCCCTTAACAGACAACATATAGAGAAAAACTTGGAACTTTAGGTCAGTTTACTATGTATAAAATAGTCTTTCATCAGTTAATTTAGAGAGAGAAGTCTCTTTTGGTCTTCCATGGAACCTTCCACAAGACAAGAACAGTTCTCTTGTGGCTTTTTTAACTCTCACAAAGGCAGCCGCCCTGGAATCTGCAGAAGACCCTCCCATATCACGCTGCCTTCCCAGAGCTGCATAATGGGCCATGTAAACTTATGGGGTACCATCTTAAAGATGAACAGTTCAAAAGCAAAAGTTTTCTTTATCTCTCTCCCTCTGAGATCATCTAGGAACAGAGATCTTCTTCTTCCTGGGGGCAAAACTTCATTTTCATCTCATCTCTCTCTCTTTGTTCAAGCTTCTCGTAAGATCATAGCTACTTCAACATTTGCTTAGTCCACCACAAATACCTCTGCTCATATATGTAATGGGAACACTCTTTTTCTCCCCAATACATATTTCCAGAACTTAAAGGGATATTCTAGTATATTACAGTTCATTACCATAGCTTCACCAAAGAATTTCAGCCTGAGACTAGTCATCTACTCATTCTCTTTTCCATCTAAGACTCAACCCTTCCTTCACTGACTTTGATGTCTTCATATTGTCTCTCCACATGTCTCCACTCTGTTCCTTTCTCTTATTCACAGGATTAGTGTTTTGCAAGTTTCACCTGTGCAAGGAAAGAGTTAAATCTCTCCCAGGTCTGCAGAGGGCATGATGGTTCTTCTGGGCAGTGACAGATTGTCCTAGGTTACAATGTAAGATGTGCCCAAAGGGTGTATTCTATCAGCATCTTCAGGAGCTGTTGGAGCCAGGTGGGACAGTGTTTCCCTTGCCCCTCCCTCCAGACTATCTTCTGTTAATGGGCCATCAAGGCCTTGCCCATGACTCACAGGTAACTCCCTCTGGGAGCCATCTCTGTTTAATGGGCAATCAAGGACCCACTGCAGGACTCATAGAATGATATCCGCCCATTGTGAGATGCTCTGCCCAGGGGGAGGAGCCAAGCATTCCCACCTGGATATAATCTGGGATTTGGGACAGCACAGGAGGCCTTACCCACTGGATTCCCAGAGGATAAGAGCTGCTAGACCTTTCTACAGGATCACTGCTTCAACAAGACTGCTTCATCTGGACTGGTATCATCACCCTAACAGGATGTCAGGTTGTATTCTGACTCTGTCCATGGTTTTTTTGTGCTATTGCTTTTATTTTATTTTACTTTATTTTTTTCCTCTCTCTTCTATTAAATTGTAATTCTGACTTGGAGTCTCTCACTGGTTTTGCTTTCAAACCAGCACACAGATGGTGGCAAGACTCGGCCGCGCAGCAGCTAAGCCAGGATCTTGGGGTTCTGGCTGCTGTGGGGCCACTCTGCACGGCTGCGTCCAGCCCCCTCAGCTGGATGACTTAGTAGCGGCAGCCAGAGCTGTCTACAGTGAGGGATTCTTCAAAAAGCCTCTCTGGGAGGAGAGGGAAGGGCCTGGCAGGCAGGGGCCACCCAGTCTGGTTAGGCCTCCCGGAGCTGTAATGGTGGGTGGCTTTAGCGCCAGAACGTTAGCAACTGCACGGGCCCATTCCAGCCAGGACGGAACATTTTCTCCTCCCTTCCCCCTACCCAGTAACTGCCGGGCCTGGCTCTGGCCCAGGATGGGGCCTGGCGGGCTTCCTGGGAAGGGCCCTGCCCAGCACAGCCCCCTGTGGCAAAGAGGAAGCTGAGCCTGCCTATTACCTCTTCTCAGACCAGAAGGAAAAGCAGCTTCCTGGGATTTTCCCTGATTTTTAACCTATGTAGTCCAGAGGTGTATCCAGGTCTCTGATAAGTTAATTAGGCTATCAAGACTCAAAGTCAGTCATTGGCTGGTTTTGCCACAGCTCTTCCCAGAAAAATAACTTCCATGCAAAACCAGCACAGACAGGTATGACCCTCATGGAGATTGTTAGTATCTTTTATGAAACTGAACCATTGTCCTAAGCATGAAGGCAAGTATTCTCATACTTTTGATGATGTATTTTGTTTGTGAAACCTTCTGGGTTCATAACCTCCAGGTCTACAAAACAGGGACTATGAGACACTCAGCAGAAAATATTTTGGCATAGAGTAAGGAAGAATTTGACAGCAAGAGGAACAGGGAAAGCCCAGACTTGATTGGTCTCATACTTTCTGAAGTAGCAAGAGACTGTAAAAGACTGAATTTTAGCGCAGCTGAAATTTAACTACACCAGCCTTCTGTTTCTGCCTCAGTGGATTCTGCTTCCATCAGCATCAATGGGATAGGAATAAGGCTTTAGGGCAAGCATTTAGCATATACTTAAAATCTACAGTTTTATTTAAGCAACTTCTCTGGGGGTATTGACTAGCAAATCTTTGAAAAAGCATTTTTTTAAATGTCAGCTTATCTTATACCACATGGCTATACTTCACTGTTTAAGAAGTGATTATTCTAGTTCTGACTTGCAGGATGATGAATCACTGGGTGACACACCAGTGTGCTTTTAACACTGTTGTGTTTGCATCAGGGGATGGTTGGGTTGATCTGCAGAAGAGAAAGTCAGGCCAGAACCTTCACACAAGAATAAATCTGTAGTTCAACAATAGTTGTAAAGGTTTCATTATTTCCTGTTTTTCTATTTTGGGATTCCAGTGGTGGCCTAAAATGGAAGATATTATACTTGTGGATTAAGGTTGTATTTAAGCATTTAACTTTTCAAGGATCAGACATGCAGTATAGGGAACCTGTGAACAGGGCTGAAGAAGATCCTAGACTTGTGCTTGCAGTAGCAGGAGGCAAGCAGCCAAACAGCCAAGTGGGTTCAGCCAGGAATGCCAATCTTATGTTTCCAATCTATTTGGGTTGCAGGAGGAAGCAGTAGAGCTGTCACTGTTACTTTATGGAATATAATGTGCTGCATTGCTGGAAAGAAAGGAAAGCAATGTCTGGAGGGAGAGGTAGCATCAGCAGAACATCTGGAGTACTAACTAAGAGCAGAAATAAGGTGCCTATGTAAATACTGGAAGCAATTGAATTATGATGGTACCAGTGTTTACTAAATCTTTTCTATTTTTAGACAAAGAAAGAAGCCAGAGAAAACAGCAATCTTTTGAGTTCTCAGTCCCATTCTACGAATCTCATACATGGAAAGTGAGCCATACAAAATTTCAATCTGCTATGATTCATCCCTCTCTAATTTTGATTTAGGATGATGTATTGTGTGCTTCATGATGCACAGTGTCAGAATGAGATGCCTAGTCTAGAACACTTGGATGGATGGGCTGGAGAAGTCTTTTTTAAAAAAGTTATAATCAAAATAGTCTTAAGAAAGTAAGACATGTCAATCCATTCTTAAAAACTTTCACAGGAGAAAGAAACATATAAATATATGTATGGTTACACATAATGTACCCATCCACTATCAAGGTTTTAAGCTCCCGTTTAGCAAGCTATCAGCCAATTACTTTGGATTTCAAAAATTTTAGTCATGTAGAAGTCAATGTGTATACTTTAATGGTTTACTTGTGTACTTTGAATTAGACATAAACCTTCTGGCTCAGGAACAGAATGTTTCCTTTTCCTGAGCTGGCATTAATAATCATTGGTCTTCCCACCCACAAGTGTTTGCATATCTTTCACTAGAGAAGCTAGGAGCTCTAAGTGCACCTGTACCCATCTCAAATCTCAGAATAAGAAGCTAGAAGGGAGCTAGGATTTTGAATTCTCATCCCGGGTTCTCTTTCCAATACCACCCTTTCCTCTAATTCAAGTCTAGCTGGATTGTGCATCACTGAGCTCACAGAAAAAGAGGAATCCTATGCTTCATACAGAGTGGAAGTTCTTTCAGAGCTGTGTCTGCTTTTTCTACTGACCACACTTTGACCAGCTAAAATAATGCAGTCTTCAAATAGCTATTTTGTCCCACTTGGGTCTCAGGGTTGCTGTTCCCTGAGATTCTCCTCGGGGTTGCTGTTCCCCAAGGTAATAAGGTTTTTTGTCTTCTCTAGCCCTAAGGGTTCCATGCCGTAGCCAGATATAACAAGCTGAGTCCACCAGTGCATGGTGCATAAAAGATTGTTTATTCTTCATTATCTCTCAGTTCTTTCTCAGCTCTGCAAGGCATCTCCAGCAGAGCAGGACACGCGGCGGACTGGGGCGGATCAGAGGGTACCAGACCCTTTGTACCATTTCCCTGGTCCAACCACCATCCACAACGTACTTTTTATTTACAGAATTTTACCAATACTTACTACCTATGCTAACATGTCGTTTCTACTCTAAACCAATCCTTGTGATACAACTCAGCAGAAAATGGGGGAGAAGAACAAGAACAAGGAGGACAGGACCACTCCCCAATTCCTCCATCTTGCCTCTTCAAACCCATATACTAAAAATCCTAGATTTTACATTTACATTCTATGATAAACTAACTACTACTTATTTTTAATTCTCTCAGCTTGTGATTCTTCATACAATGTGGGCATTCACTCCCATGGACAGGGTTCAGAAGCAGTGTCCTCCTGGGCTCTGTGTGAGGCTGGCTGACCCCCTTGTACAGATCCCAGACCCCCCTGTCCTGTCTCCAAACCCTCCAGGGTGGCCAGAGGGATATTCTAGACTCTGACACTTGGGTACATTTCCTTAGTCTTGTGTTTATTTAACTGTGCACAGTATATTCCTATATAATGCTATGTATTGAAATACCTTGTGGAGTGGGAAGGCTGAGTTTCTTTATTCTTCTGTTATTTCAAAATGTCTTGGTTTTGAAAGACAGGTATCTGTCAGGGAAAACTGTAGTTTCCCTTGGAATGGAGAATGTGGAAAAAACCCTTCCTCCCAATTATTATAATTTTGNGAGAATCCAGTGGAAAAGAGGATGATCTGGGGTCCCTGTGTCCCCATTTTTATCTGGGTAGGGAATGGTTGGTTCCTCCCCACTGGGTGGTGCATCTCACAATGGGATGGTGTAATGTGTCATGTCACTGGTGAGCCTTAATGGCCCATTAACAGAAGATATCCCCCAGAGGGTGGAAGAAGTCGATGAAAGAGATAAGAAACACTGCCCCACCTGGTTTTAACAGCTGGCCTATTATCAGAAGGCATCCACCCTCCCATTCCTGGAGTTACAAGAGATAAAGAAAAAAGAAACATCCCTCAACTGCTTTCTACAGATGAAATTGAATACGCATTTTTTTTGTTACATAACCCGAGACACAAAAGTAAACAGGTTTTTCAGTATTTTCTAGGATGTCTTGGAAACCATTTTTGCATTCAGAGGTTTAGAATAACTGCCTGTATATGTACACCTTTGAATAAATGTCTATGTGTATAGAAGTTTGCATATATGCATATGTAGAATTACTTCTGTGAACAGATACCTGTTCATCAGCCATGTTTCCCTTATTTTTCCTTTTATCTCTCTGAGCCATCAGTGACACATCAGGATATGACTAACAAGCTCCATACAAAGAAACAGTATTTCATCTGTAGAGTTATTTATCAAAGAAATCTGCTGCGTGCAAAATGGTCACTCCAATCAGAAGACAGCCTTAGGCAGCACATATGATTAAACTGTTTTTGCTGGTGGAATGTATTTATCTGACTTTCTTTTTCCTAAGGGATTTGCGAGCAGCTTTTATTTTTTAACTTTAGTCAAAATGTAATCACTCTCTGTTTTTATCCAAATGTTATATATTGTTCTTAGAGTATTTTTCACTGATAAAGACCTTCTCAGTTTTGGTTGGGTTTTTTTTTTCTGTGCTTATCTTGCAATATGAAGAACCTGTTATTGTTCAGTAATGAATAGTAGAGATTATACCCAATTTTGAAACTTTCAAACAGAGTTTCATCTTGTACTTAGTGAGTAGAATAAGATATACATGACAATTGGCATTTCACATACCTTTATCTACAGTTTTTTCACCCAATTGTGAAGTTATACATAATACTACTAGAGAGTTGTGAGTAAGGAAGGAAGAAGACTGAAATTAAAACCAACCAAAAAAAACCACCCCCACAAAAGCAAAATCTTTTTCTCATTGCCTTTGCTACATCTTTCCAATAACTATGAAAGAGTGACATAAACTGAAATCAGAGAGTATGATTTCAGAGAAAGAAGCATACTCAAAATTCTTCTATGTTCTTTCTAAGGCACCAGTGATCTTAAAAATAAATAAAAGGTCACTATCTGACAGTTGAAGTACTAAAGGCTTTAATTTAGCCAGATCAGATGCAGTCCTGCTGGGAATGAGGGAGAAAAATGTCTGTCTGCATTCTTCCATAGCTTCATGGGTTCATGCTAGGTATGACTGGTTAGCATAGGAATTTCTACTTCCATGACTTCCCATATGAATAACTGACATCAAAGAGTCTCACTGAACTTGGGTGGCATAAAGAACTATTAATGAGGTATTGCAGCTTGTTTGCCACCTGAGTACACTATCTGGCCCACAGTTATTATTATTAAAGCCTGTGAAAGCAAAGCCTGTCATTCTGAGAGACAGAGAGGACAATGTAGTATCATCAGAGACCTTGGCACCCTTTGTGAGGATGATGAAGTGACTTGGGACAAAGATGATGACAATACAGACCTTGAGACCTGTGCCTGTTCCAAGTTCTTCTGGTTGGTGACTGAATTTAGCAATCTGTTCATTGTCCTATGTGAAATTTTAGCATTTAGTCTCCATCCAGTTTTTATACAGGCACAAAAATTACTGCCCTGTGTCCTTGCTGGTGATCACAGCAGGGAGGCTGATTTACAGAATCACAAAATGGCTGAAGTTGGAAGGCACCTCTGGAGGTTATTTGGTCCAACCCCACTGCTCAGGCAGGTTCACCTGGAAGCAGTTGTCTAGGAGCGTATCCAAAAGGCTTTTAAATATCTCCAAGTATGGAGATTCCACAACATTTATGAGCAACCTCTTCTAGTGCTTGGTCACCCTACAGTAAAAAAAAAAGGGTTAATATTCAGATGGACACATCTGTTTCAGTTTCTGCCTACTGCCCCTGGTTCTGTCACCAGGTGCCACTGAAAAGAGCCTGTCTCTGTCATCTTTTCATCCTCCTTTTGAATATTTTCAGACATTGATAGATAGATTGTAGGCATTCGTAGCCTCTGAGCTATGTGTTCTCCTCTCTGAACAGTCCTTGCTCTCTAAACTTCTCCTCACAGTTAAAATACTTCAGCCCCTTAATCTTTTTTGTAGCTTTTCTTTGGATTGCTTCAAGTATGTCCATGCCCCTCTTGTTCTGAGAAGCCCAGAACTGGAAACAGTACTCCAGGTGTGGCCTCATCAGTGCCGAGCAGAGAGGAAGGGTCCCCTCCCTTGACTTTCTAACACTTCTAATGCAGCCGAGGAGAGCAGGATATGTGACCACGAAGATTTGTTCTGGCCTCTCACTCACAACCCTGATCTTTTCTGAGCAAGGATGCTGGCAGCACTGCATGCTGAAGCCTGGACTGCCACTGTCTGTTAGTTAAACGGCCATTCTGCTGGTAAACACAGAAAGTCAGTCTTTAGGCTTGTCAGTCCAATATCTGCTCAAATCTAGGCTCTCTTTTTCTTCCTTTTCAAAAGAGAGGCAGAACCTTGGCAATGACCAGTCACACAAATCCTGTCTTGGTATTCTCACCCACACTGGATTTGCACACAGGAAACAGCAGGAATGGTGCCAAAATTAACCTGGCACAGCAGATAAAAACAGCTGCTATTGTCCAAATGTTATTAGAGTAATTTTCATTCCTTCTGTAATACCCTATAGTCTAAGGCACTTATATATTTAGTTCTGAAAGTTTTACCACAGGAAGAAAAACAGCCCAATGTAGAAAAATTACAAAGCAATTTTTCTGTGTTTCTATTTTTTATGTTTCGGAAGATATTTGATTAATTAGATTGAATGAGTTGGTCAGACATATCTAATCTGCAATGAATACAAAATCAGAACTATTTTTAACCATAATAATACCTATTCTGCTAGCACTGGCACTTACACATTTGGTTTCCTGCTACAGTCTCTTGATTGATAAATTTTATGTATTTATCTATGTATCTTTCATATTTATACACAAAGCTTGCTGTCTCAGCTAATACACCACCCAAAATGATGTAGTTATGCAAACTGATAAAAGCACAGAATTATTTTAGCCTGGTCTGTAGCTCACATCTTGGTACTGAATCCATGCCTGATGAATTTTTCTCTCCTAGCATAGCCCCTTGTAAACTAAACATCAGCAGAATGTTGCTGATTGTAATAAACTGGCTGAATCTTCTAGTGAACCTTAAGCTTTCATTCAGTCTCACATCAAGTGAGTATGAATCAGGATTTATAAAGGCTGCATGACCTAATGCTTAACAATAACAGAAAAAAACCTCCATTGCTCATTTTACTGACTATTTAACACAGGATATAGCATAAACCTACTGTCCTAGTTTCAGCTGGAATAGAATTCCTTTTCTTCTTAGTAACTGGTATAGAGCTGTGTTTTGGATTCATTACCAAAATAATGATAATCTGTCAATGTTTTTTGTTGCTGCTCAGTAGTGCTTATTCTCTATATCAAGAACTTTACCAGTACCCATGTTCTGCCAGCCAGCATGTACACAGGAGCTAGAAAGGAACACTACCAGAACAGCAGACCTGGACTGGCCAAAGGGATATTCCATACCATGGAACATCAGAATCAGTCTTTAACCTGGGGGAGCTGGCTGGCAGGGGCCAGTCTGGCCATCACTGGTCAGCAGGTGGTGAGCAATTCTGTTTGGCATCACTTGCATTTCTTGGATTTTATCTCTCTCTCCCTCTCACTTTTGTTACAACAATAATAGGAATATTAATAATAATATTTTACTTTTTCCAGTAATTAAACTGTTCTTATCTCACCCCAGGAGGTTTATGTTCTTTTCTCTGATTCTCCTCCCCATCCTGTCATGGGGCAATGCAGTGTGTGAGCAGCTGCATTGTACTTAGTTGCAGCCTGGGATTAAACATCTACTTATATGAGAAATTCCTGTTTGCCAGGGGTGTGTAATCCCCATGCTCTGAGAAAACAGATATTATACCTTTCCTTCATTTTTTTTTCCTTTAGAAAGGAAAATATGTTATTGTAAGCATTGGACTTGATTATCATTGTGGGTGCTTTCAAATTCAGAATATTCTGAGATTCTTTGATCTTGCTCATGTGATGGAAAACCAAAGCAAAAAAAAGCCCTTAGACGTGGTATGTTTTATAAATTACTGTATTACACAAAACAATCAATGAGAAACTTATTTCAACAGGGATCATCCATTTACCCACTTCCACCATGGTGTCCTTGAACATCAAGCTGTTGCTTTACTCACTGCTCAGGATCACTCAAACTTTTTCTGCTATAACAGAGCATACAATCTGTCATTCAAAAAATTGTAATCAAGATTTACAGATTATATCCCTAAAATTCAGCACAAGCATTTTAAATAATCAATTGGTATTTAATTAACACACAATTGCTGCCTAATACTGAATCAAATCCTCTTAAAGTGTGTCCATAATTCCCACTAGAGTGGTAATGTCCTGAGAGTGGAAGAAATACCCTGTGATCATTAGAAGAGTATTGCAAATTATGGAGTTTTTGTCAAGAGATTAGGCACTTCCAGAATGTATTACACATGGAAAAAAAAAGGCAAATTAGAACAGAAATGAATCAGGGTACCTCTTTCCAATCCTTTAAAATACATTTCTTGAATGTATTATTCAAGATTATCTCACCATCCTTTCCCTTTTTAATATACTTAAGACATTTGCGTTATATTTTTTTAATAAAATATGGCACAGAAAAATGCTTAAAATTATGCAAACACAATTTTTTGTCAAGTTAGGTGCATCACCTCTCATATGAAGACAGGCTGTGAGAGTTGGGGGTGTTCAGCCCGAAGAAGAGTAAGCTCCAGGTGACCTTACAGAGACCTCTCAGTACCTGAAGGGGACTTAGAAGAAGGCCAAAGATAGACATTTTTCACCTGGGCATGTATTGATGTAATAAGGGGGAATGGCTTTAAACTGAAAGAGGGTAGGGTTAGATTAGGTATTAAGAAGAAATTCTTATTAGGTTGGTGAGACACTGGAACACGTTGTCCAGAGAAGTTCTGGGTCCCCCATCCCTGGAACTGTTCAAGGCCAGGTTGGATGGGGTTTTGAGCAACCTGATCTAGTTAGGAGATGCTTTGGCCCTGCCCATGGGCAGATGTGTTGAAACTAGATGACCTTTAAAGTCCCTTCCAGCCTAAACCATTCATTGATTCTATGAAAATCTAGAAAAAATATTAGCTGCAATGAGAAAAAAAACAAAACCAAAACCAAAACAAAACAAAACAAAAACCCACAAAAAAACCCCAAACCAAACCAAACCAAACCAAAAAAAAACCCCAAAAAAACCACCAAAAACAACAACAAAAAAAAACCAACAAAAAAAACCCCCACACAACAACAGCAAAACCAACCCAATATTTTCAGGAGATATGGATATATTTCCTTCAATTTTTCCTAAGAGAAATGGTTGGAAGAGTCCTAATGAAAATAAATTCGGGGAACACCATCTGTTTTTTCTTTTGAAAAAAGTCAAACATTATCTTATAACTGGTTATTTAGTGAATGAAATAAAAAATTACGATATACATAATTCTAATTTTACCCAACTTGTCACGCCACAGTCAGAATATACAAAAAAGAACAAATTTAAGAGGAGAGTAATAGTTGTCCTGAACTATTTTGTTATGCTGAAGAAAGGATTAATCAAAGCTGGAATTGTAAATCCAGCAGATCTCTTGACTAAAGGAAAATGTATTCAGCTGCACATGGTACCACTTTTTGTGATGGCACCCAGTTTTCTCCAAGCTATGGTTTCCCCACTGGGAATGTGATCCTTCATATTTAGTTGGCTTTTCACTAACTTTTTTTTCTCCCCCCAAGGACCTTGTGATTTTTCAATGCCTTTATAAACCTACCACTTACGATCTCCTGAGGCAAAGATTTCTACAATCTAATTATTTACAATGTGCAACAGTATTTCCATTTGTTTAGCCTCACTGCCCAGTCATTGTACAGGATTAACTTCTGGTCTTGCCGCTGTAGTACATTGATCATAGTTTTGTATACTTCTGTCATCCGCAATTTTAATTGCATTATTTCAGTGGGGGGTGCTGAATAACATCTCTGAAAACCGATCCACTCCAAACCAAAAGATTTTGTACAAGCAATGAGTATTGCATTTCAGAAAAGTGGAATATTCATAGATTAAATATTTGCAGTACTTCATGAAGTCTGTGGAATTCCAAGTCGCTGTTGCTGTTCCATGGGTCTCAGACAGAGAAAAACTCGTTTGTAACATATTCCTATAATTTTGTGCTTGAACATCTATCAGAAAACAGCAACAACAACAACAAAAAATCTAGGTAGGTATCAAACTGAAAGGCACGATTCTGTGATACTTAAATCTATTGTTTCTACTAACAGATTCAGAATTCTTTTTAGTGTGTTTTTCTTTCATTTAATTTGGGGTTTTTTTTGTCCAAA
The DNA here is from genome assembly GCA_013400215.1 of Cisticola juncidis. Classification (NCBI taxonomy): domain Eukaryota; kingdom Metazoa; phylum Chordata; class Aves; order Passeriformes; family Cisticolidae; genus Cisticola; species Cisticola juncidis. The sequence continues at coordinate 50,045 of VXBR01012172.1, read as the reverse complement.
ATTGTATATAAATACATCTGTACCAGTATTTGTGCAATAGCTATGTGCCTTTCCACCTGACAGACATATATTCTGTTTCTTGAACTACTGTGATTCTCACATGAATTGCTTCTCAAATATATGCCTGTGTGTGGGTCTATATCAGTTTCCATATCCATATATTTATATTTCTATATACACACATGTAACCCCTTCTCTTGTACTGATAAAAGTTGTTTTAAGGTCCATGAGTAAAAACTTGTCTGTAAGTGAAAAGCACAAAGGAGGATTAGTCTCTGTTTTTTTTTGGTCTGAAGTGCTGCCTAGGGGTATCCACCGGAAAATTTCTTATTCTGTGGTCTCATCTCCTACAGAAATAACACAGGGTGATGATCACATCTAGATATTTGGAGCTATTTAATTCTGACTAATTTTTGCAGAATAAGGCGCTTGATAGATAATTAGATTTTCCAGAATTTTGTGGAAACGGACGTGGCCAAACAAAGGGGGAAAATCCTAATGGTTTTTTAACAGAATATACAGAAGGAAGCTGAGCATTATCAGAGCTAGGACAACCAATCTGGGAGAAAGGATACATGCATGAGCTACAGGAAAGATTCAACTGAAGCTTATTCTTTGTTAAACTCCAAAGCTGCTCAAATGTACATCAATCTATTGAAAAACCATGCTTCTCATTACACTGGGACAGATATTATTGTTACCATGAAGGACTATTAAAAAATAAATATTTTATATATATGCTTTATATGTACACACATATATATGCAAATAAAGACACATTCATGTATAAGCATAAGGGAAATTTTGAGGCTTTATTTTCTGTTCATCTCATATTGCCATTAATTTTATGACCATTTTGAGCTCTTCACTGAATCATTCTATTCTACATAATGATAGAATATTTTAATCTTGGACACTCCTAATATGAAGGTTGGCACATTAAAGAATAAAACCATAATAGTAACATTAATAAAAGTAAGTTTTATTTTTTAAGAGGCCAGCTGGCTACAGAGAATCCCAGATTTGATTAATGTCTTTAACTTATTAGTCTCTTCAGCTTTCTATTTTTTTCTTTAATACATTTATGTTAGTTAAGCACATCAGCTCTACTGTAAATTCATTCCATCAGTCAGCACCTTCTCTACCTAATAATTGATTTCTGAGTTCACTTTCTGTTTATGTATATTTTCTTTGTCATTTAAACTCCATTCCACTTGACCTGAAAGCTCAGCGAGATAATCAATCTTAGCTTGGAAGGGCATGTTAGATTGTACAAATTTTGGACAGATATATAACTCATTAGGTAAAACAAAAAAAAACCAAAAAAAAACCCCAAAAAAACCCAAACCAAACCAAACCAAACCAAACCAAACCAAACCAAACCAAAACAAAACAAACAAACAAACAAAAAAAAAAAAAACAAAAAAACAAACAAACAAAAAAAACCCAAAAAAACCACCACAAAAAACTTGTCTGGATTGCTGAGCCCAAACTGTGGTGGTGAATGGAGTTATTTCTAGCTGGTGACTAGTAAAATGTGGTGTTCCCCAGGGTTCACTACTGGAGCCAGTCCTGTTTGATGTCTTTGTCACTGATCCAGATGAGCAGACCAAGTGCACCTTCGGCCAGTTTGTAGGTGACACCAAGCTGGGTGAGAGTGTTGATGTGCTGGAGGGCAGGAAGGCTCTGCAGGGGGAACCTGGACAGGCTGGATCAATGGGCAGGGGCCAGTGGAGTGAGGTTCAACAAGGCCAAATGCTGAGTCCTGCACCTGGGTCACAACAACCCCAGGCAGTGCCACGGGCTGGACAAAGAGTGGCTGGAAGGCTGCTCCATTACAAAGGACCTGGGTTGCCAGAATTTGGAACAGGCTGCCCAGGAATGTGGTTGAACCACCATCCCTGAAGATATTTAAATGACATGTAGATATGCCACCTAGTGACATGGTTTAGTGGTGGCCCTAATAATTCTGGGTTAGTGGCTGGACTTGATGATGTTAGAGATCTTTTCTAGCCTAAATTGGAAACTTTTTTGCCAAATTTGAGACCTGAACAATTTACAAAACTAATTTTTCTGATGTTATAAGATGAAATCTCTAAGTGTTCTTTTACAGTTTTATTTTTAACAGACACCTTTATACCGCTTCATATTTTTTTTCTACTGGGCTATCTGACTGTCTTCAAGTAGGTATTGAGCAATGACTTTTAGCTGGAAAATGCAACTATTTCATTCATCCTCTCTTGGGTATGGATGCTTTATTTCTTTTAGAGGTATGATACATTATACATCTTAATTCTTAAAGAGTAGATTTTCAGGTTTTGAGTAGTACTTCCTGTCCCCACCCATTGTTACTCATTTTTTAACTTGAAGCTGGCCTAAGGTTTTATATTTCTGGAAGTCTTAAACAAATATTTTATAGAATGGATAACTAGATATACTTGTTGGCATCCCATGTTGCTCTAGCAGGATATAAACTTATTTATCTTTCTGCAGGATAATGTCATCTGCTTAAGAAGCAGCAGTTGTGTGTGTATTTAAAATGTCATTTTTGTTGTCTCTTAGTCAAAAACTAGGCCACCTATTTTTTAATGACAATGAACTCAGCAACAGCACACTCTGTGAATAAGCATTGTGCTATTTTTATTCAATTTATAAGATGGAAGTCAAGAAAAATGAGACATTCGATGTTCAGATGATAATAAGAGAGAAACCACATGGAGGGTTTACTTTTTTTCTTCTCCTGTTGAATATCGTCAAACTAGACAAAACCTTTAGCTTCTATAAAGTAAAAGAACTAATTAAGCTAAATCCAAAATTCTATGTTACTGTAATAAGCTAAAAAATAAATAAATACTTTTACCTTGGCAAAATGACAATGCTTGCATTTTTGTTGTTGTTTGCAAATAATAGTGATTTTACTCTAGATACGGTTTAAATGATCCAGTCTTTTCTTTCAATTAAAAGTTATCTTTTGTTCAGTTGGCAAAGACCAACCAGATTATTACTTCTTAAATTTATATTTTGCTCTGTTTTTTCACTAGGTTTATAACACCGAATCACATAATTTCTGACAAATGTCAACATCTTACAACTTGACCTAGATTTTGGCTCTTTTCCAGCACACACATGGTCTAGTTTAGGTGTCATATTTGAGAACATCAGGTTCTGCACAAAGCATCCAGCCAAGTGCACTACCTTATTTCCAACTGCTAAATATTGACAGTTTCTTATATGTATATCAGGTTACTGTATAAAACAATGTCCTTGGGAATTATCAACAAACTTTACTTTCTGTTGTACACTAATATTGTACATGGGGGACACTTATTGAAAGTGTTGTGAACAGATGGTGCACTAAGGAAAGAAGAATAGTGTTCAATAATGAAACATAAAGGGCCAGTATACTACACAACAATTTTAAAAATCTTCCACCTTTTTGACACTTGAGGAATAAAATTTAGTTATTATTTGTGAATCTATATTTGCATGGGAAAACACTGCTTTTCATTAAAATGCTTTCTTTTTGGAACCTTTCTGTAACAGACCCTTGTTTTCTTGGCTTTAGAGGATAGTTATAAATGTCCACATGTATATGCAGGTGTTCATCAAGCAGAGTTCATGATAAGTTCTTCCCATTTTCTTCTTTTCTTCTGCAGTCATTTTAGCCAAGAGTTTATGACAAAAAGAACCAAAAAAACTTCTACCAGAAAATTAGTTTCAATCCTAGGATGGTTTTTTTCATTTTAAATTGCAAGTAAAATTAACTGAGCTGGTCTTCACAGCTCTAAGTGGGTTAATTATCCTATTGAATTTTAATCTCTGAATGAAACTACTCAAAAAAAAAAAAAAAAAAAAAAGTCACAGCTAGCTGACGGGGAATATACCCACTCTTGAACTCTGATTAATATAAGTGCATTTTAGAAGACATAATTCAGTAGTTTAACATCTCTGAAAGATAAGTGAGTATTACCTGAGAGTTACCTGTCATTCAGACCACCCATATCAGATACTTCGTGTGAAATACATCTCTTTCTTCATATTTTCCCTTAAGGTCCATGCCACTTCCCACTCTGTAGTTTTAGAGAGCTACAGATTCTTATAATGTGGTATTTCTATTTCATTAATAGAAAATAAGGAATAAGGTCTTTAAATCAGCAGCCTTCACAATGCCTTTGAGTCCCTGTTTAGGTATCTTTTGTATTTTCCAAAGGGCTGACTTTGAACAAATAGCTTTGAAAGAGCTCAGAGGGAAGTCTTTACCCAAAAGACTAGAAAAGCTTTTCTCAAATATCTATCCCATGGATTATAAAGTACTTTAAAGTACTGTTTGAATAAAATTAAATACTTCCATTTTTGATCAAAAAATTTAAGAGAGAAATTATTAAAAACTGTGATGAAAATTTGAAGGAATGCTAACATCTCTAACAACTGATGTTTTTCAGTCAGTTCTAAAATGGGAGTGGTATGAATAACCAGATGATTTTATCCAAATCTATTCAGCCATGCAGAGTTACTAAAAATGCACCAGATACCTCTTTCCATCCAGTAAATACAAAGCTGCTGTGCTATAGCTGATGGTTTGGATTCAAGTTAAAAACCTAAATAGAGAAAGTCTCTCTTAAACTGATGAACCTCTTAAACACATTTTGTTGTCTTTCATAATATAGTTTTGTTTCTAATGCAGTATCAGAACTTGATTTAAGATTTGATTTTAGATTATTTTAGTATCTGTATAATGATAAAGTGCTAATCCCTACAGCAGGACTGAGTTTTTCATCTCTCATTGAGTAATACAGGGCCTTGAGAAACTGCTGGTATTCTTAGATGCAGAAGCCAAGTACTGGTTATTAATTATGGCTAAGCCTCAGAAATCTTGATTTTGAATGAGAATCCTACAGCATTAGTTGTTTTACTGAACATCTAATTAAATAATTTATTGTAAATGTTTGAGAATCTTGTGAAATGTTAATACCTTAAACCTCTGGTTGAATTTGCCTTATAATTTCCCTACACTTTTCTGCTTTTCCCACTTTTGAGCTACAACAAGGCAATAACCAGCTCTAACTGACTGTCTCCCATCCTCCAGCCAATGTTTTGGCAGGTGCAGGGTTCCTGTAGATGGTGTCCCTGGAGTCTACCAAGAAAGATGTTTAGCTTTAGGGATCTGCATGGAGGACACAGTGTGCTTTCCAAAGGATTCACTCAACTGATGTGGCCCCGCTTTTCACTGCACAGCAAAGACAATGACCCAAGTGGCTTGTGGAGTACTTGATGACAAAGAGTATACATCCCCTCCTGACTTCAATTTCCCTACATACTCAGGTCTGCCAAACATTATCGAGCATTTTTCCAAGGCGGGATGGAAGCTGTAAATAAGATAACTGGGGAAACAAAAGAAATTTTTCCTTAAAACTTTCATTGTGGTTTTTTGAAAGGCTTTTGTTTGGTTTTTGTTTTTTAAGTGACACCTTTCTTTAAGCATTAAGGAAAATGAAACATAGTTGTAGCTGTGGTACTAGCTCAGAATATATAATCTAACCAGTCTCTGAAAAGAAGAGTTAACAGTTTATTTACAAATGAATAATTTTCATTTAAGTAATATTGCATCTTCCAGCCCTGTTAATTTTGCAAGATGCAATTTCCAGTTATTATGTACGTTTTTAATATATTTTATAAAAATAACTGTAACAAGAAAAGTAATGAAAATTTATAAACAAAGATGAATGAAGAGAACAAAACTTCTACTGAGGTTTACTGGCTTATCTTTTATTATTCTTCCATATGCATTATGTATAAAATGCAAACAAATTGCCAATCAATTATTTTTTTCTCTGATGTGACACAGAGAAAACATTTTCTTTTCATATGTCTTTCAAAAACATGTTTATTTTTATCAGAGATACATTTTTTTTTCCTCCACGTAGCAGGAAATGTGTATTTTAGCTGAAGCATCTCTTTGTCCAATATTCTGAAAATCATATTTATTTGAATTTGTGACTCTTTCTTTGGATCAAATCCAGAAAGAGAAAAAATTAGTTTTGCCTTGACACTAGTTAAAGCTTTTTAAGTAAGTCACACTCTGATTCTGCTGCTGAAAAATGAGTAGACGAAAGCCAGATAGTTTCTCGTGATGATCTTTTCCTTCATGGGACCTTAATGTCTCTTGGAACGGAATGCAATGAACAGATAAAAATTCCCCCACAGAATATCCAGCCAGGAAACATATGCTTTATGCCACCTCTCCAAATCAAAATTAAGATCAGAGAGAAATAGCAATGGAGTCTACTGGGAGATGAGTTCAGATCTGAAAAGATGGGCAGGAGTACAGAAAATGTGCTGAGAGTATAAGGAAATTTCATGCATATACAGCCACCCTTGGAGAAATTTTGTTTTAATATATAATAAACTTAGAATTTGAATTTCAGAACATTGCATTTACAAAATTGCTCACACAGGGAGCAAAAATATAAATGAGAGAATGTTGCTTCTGCAAGTAAGTGTTTTTCATACTCTTTTCTTGTTTCATAAATATATATTTACACCTACCTTAAGGTGCAACTACTGAGAAAATTCTAGAAATACATCCATGAAATTGTAGTAAACAGGACCACAATGAGGCCTTTAGACCAAAGTTTTCCTCCTAGGATTTTTCTACCATAAAGAGTCCATTCTACCGAAACCATGTAGCTTTGTGTTTTGAGGGTCACATATTATCTTAGTGGTTAAGTATGCTTACAGCTCTAACAATAAAAATTCCATCAGTAGGAAAAATTAGTAGTTTAATTTATATTTATTACAGTGAGAGAAAATATTTAAATTTTTTTTTTTCATTTAGATGCAAAGATTCTAAGAATTTTGTTATTTTTTTCCTCTTCTCCCGACCCACAGTTTTCATACGTTCTAAAATATCTTGTCTATTGCTACAATTTTAAGTATATTGTAAGAGAAAGCAGGTGTAATAAAATAACTTATATTATATGGATAGTGGGGTTTTTTAATATATTAAGTAACATATATTATGGTAATCTTTTTTAAAGTTCTTTTGTCCTTGACAGATTTCATATGCACTTAGCATGAAAATCTCTGGGCATTACAATAATTGTCAACGAGAAGAGTGAGAAAGGCAAACAGCATAAATTGCACCGAGAAGAAGGGAATTAATGTTGAATTTAAGTTTCCTGACAAACTCCATTTAGGGTATTTAAGATTACTCCAAATGTATTATATCAAGAATGCAAATGTATTTGAATATTAATGTATTTGTTTTCCATTAAAGTAATGACATACTGCATAATATTCTTTTAATGCATGAGATTATCAGTAGTATTTGTGTTACTATTACCAAAATTTTTTCACAAACAATATTTCCAAGGTAAGAAAACATAAAAAAGCTTCCCTGTGGAATAACCAGATCTTTGTGGCTGAAAGGGAACTTCTGCTTAGTCTTGCTTGTTCTGCTGTATACAGATGCCTTAATACCAAACTCATGCCAACAGTTCCATGCAAACTCTTTCTAAGGCTGAATGTTGCTGTTGCTGGCTCTTACCTTGAGAAAAAGAAGTAACAGCAAAACTGCTGTGAAATCAGGAGAAGCTGTCTTGATTTAAAAAATGAAAATCACTCCATTATAGAATAGCACTTGTCTTAAAACCACTTCTCAAAGGAAGATTCTTCAGCAGAGGTTTTGTTTATAAACAAGTTTGAAAGTTTACTTTCCTTTGATTTCCAGAGGGTCTTAATAGTTATGCAGAAAAGAGATGTAATCCACCATAGAAGGCATTGCCTTCCCTTCCCCTTATGATTTTATCATTTTCTCTTGAACATTTACATGTAGTTATTATGCACTGAATTTTGCAGTATATTATTCGTTTGTTGTTTGCTATTTATTTGCCCGCTCAGCAGGGTACAGATTGTGTGTGGGTGTAGGTTCTTGCATTGTGACTGCACAGCTTGTTTGTGGAGGATTGTAGCTATCCCAGGACAAGCTCATGGAGTCACTGGCACACAAGAAGTGGCACTGTGCAAGTGAGCCAGTTATAGTCCCTGCTCTGGGGAAGGTGTGAGAGAGTGTCCTGTCAGTGTCTCTGCCTCATTCTGCTGTTAGTGTATTTGAGAGGAGTGATGGAAATCTAGACCATCCTGCTAGATGATCCTGGCTCAACTCTTCTGGCCCTATCTGGAAAATAGTTTGTCTTCTGAAGGACAGCATTTTTGAATAACTTTTTTGAGGAGCCTCTCAAGGTTGCTAATGCAGATTATACAGGCCATATTTTATGGCCATATGAAATTGTGTTCTTTGTACATCTGTGCATATTTATTAAGGGAAGGTCTAAACTAACATGCCACCTTAGTGAAGAGATGAAGTTTCTACACCTCATTTCCTTAGCTTTGTTGAATATCTTTGCTTCAGAATTGAAACCATGGACTGAGGAAACTGCCTTTGATTAAGGTGATGGGAATCTTTTGACACTGGTCATGAACTTCTAACCGTGAACTACTGATGAAGCAATCTCCAAGAACCAAGGAGATTAAAACCTGTTAAATCAAGGCAGTAATGCATGTATATATATATATATATATATGCACGCACTAAAACTCTTGAAGGATTTTAGACAGCAACTGCTCTTATTTGAGAACATGCCTTACTGTATCTCACACTAGAGTGACAGGATTGGTACACTAGGGGATAGAAATATAATCCCATCTAATGGATGCTAGTGCTCAAATCTCCTGACCTCCCAGGGAAAAAAAGGAACACATCTTAGATATTTTTGAACAATTCTGGTTCCTTCCTGTAAGAAAAGAGAGATTTCAACAAGAAAAGTTACACTAAGGGTAACAAGGATGATCAAAGGTATGACATGGCTTCTGTAAGAAGGGTGCTTAAATACAGCAGTCTGACCTGGAAGATAAATGATCTAAGGTGGATATGGCAGAATGTCAGAAGTGTCAGGGAGAAGGTAAATAGGGAAAGATTGTTTACTGTCTCCTTTAATACAAGATGTAAGGAGCATCAGATAAGACAAGTATGTCTCAAGTTCCAAACAGAGAAAAAGGTGATACTTCTTCATGTGTAGCTATCCATGGAATTCTCTGCCACAGGAAATTAGACATATTCTGACTGTAGGTGTCACATTCATGGAAGAAGAAAAACAGTGACAGCTACATAGCAAGAGTAGTACCTCTTTACATAGTATCCCTAACTGCTATAGATTTGATGTATATTTTAAGGAGTGCCTTTGCAGTGATTGTTAGACATCTGTTATTGGTTTTGTCAGGTACACAAAATTGGGATAGCTGCTTCTTTGGTCTGATGTGATATGATTTATGTTATTCCTGTAAATGTTTCTTGTTATAGAAAATATAGAAAATTACCTAACTGTAATTCCTTACCAATATTCACAATTCCCATTAAGAATTACACCTCATTTGGAAACTGATTTCTCTGGTCACAAAGGTAAAATAATCTGTGACTTCAGAGCAATGAAATAGCTAGAGAAGCTTGCCTTTACACAGAAACTGTGCTAGGGGAAGTAAAGTGCCAGGGGCTCAGAAAAAAAAAATATACAAGTAACCCCCCCTATATATCTATAGCTATATCATATATCAATCATATATCATATATATGATATATGATATATGATATATCATATATATCAATATCTGTATCATCTATCTATATCTATATCTATATCTAATCTATCTATATCTATATCTATCTATATCTATATCATCTATATCTATATCTATATCTATATCATCTATATCTGTATCTATAATCTATGATATCAAGCAAGAGTTGATAAAACTGTATAGATATGTAGTAGTTAATTATGATTGGGACTATTTCAGGTAAAGAGCACATGATTGTCTCTGTGTGAGAAACCTGCTCACGCCTTGCATATATGTGTATGTGTGATAAGTTAATTTAAACCTGCAAGGGAGTAAAGGGACAACTGTTCCTAGTCACCTGTCAGTAAAAATGTCCTCAATAATTTATATATACAGCATGTGTCATAAAATGGACGTATGCTTTCAGAAGTGTCTATATACCCATGAAAGGTTTTCAAGAGCTAATCTGAAAGGAAATGGGACTGCTTCTTCTGAAAATGTCTCTCGTTATACTGACCACAGTATCTCTTTTTAGGAAAAAACTACAAATTAAGTTTTTGCTTTAATGCACACCAAAGCTATACAAAATAGGATTATTTTCATGTTTTGAGAGATATGTAGCAGTTTTGTATGAGGATACGTGTGCATAAACAACATGATCAGACAAGTGAAGCAAGAATCTGAAGATTGGATCAAAGAACTGTTCAAGGGCTGAGGATTCACAGGGTGGTAGACTTCTATAGTTAAAACAATATTACTTTTTGCTGTCCTTTTCCATAGCATTCGGGATCCTGCACTGTTTGATTTTCAAGGCTATTAACAGCCTCATTCCTTCTACCTCAGATGTCAACCACATAGAGTTGGCAAACCTAAAGCAGTCTGGTTTCCCTACCAACCATAAGTGGTGGGAAAACCCACACTCCGTGTCAAAATGATTTTAATGGTTTTTCTTGGTATCTTCTTAAACAAAAAAAGGAGGAGATGTTACGTTCCCCTGTGGGAATGGTTTCTCCCTGCTAAGAGAGCTCCCCTAGAGCTTGTACTATGTAGTTTGACCCTTCCTTCCCTTTCTGACCCCACTGGCTGTGTGCCAACTTGCCCCACCCTGACAAGAGCTGAGAAAAGACCCTCTTCCTCTGTGCATGCCCTCTTTCCCCCTGGAGAACACCTGGAATAAACATCTTACTGCAGCTAAGGGTGAGAGCTTGTCTTTTGGATCCTTCCTCCTGTCTTTTGACATATTCCTCCAGGACTGAGCTAGTTTAGACCCCTGAAGGGGATAAAAAGAAGATTTATATTCAGATATGTTGTGTCTCTTTTTTAATATTAAAAAAGCTATCAGTCTCTGTTATAGACTACACATTTCTGAGTGATGTCTCTATCTCCCCACTGATGATGAGCCATTTTTTCAGAATTGGTGACAGAACACAACAAACTGTCCTTGTTTATTCTTCTGGTTCCTTAAGTTTACAGTTTCATAGTAACATTTTTTGACTGGTTAACTTGGAATGGGGTTTTGATTACTAGGAGAAATAATCCACATATCAGTCCTTTATATCTCCCTGAAATTGCCTGTGATTTCACTCTCTAAGTAATCCATAAGCACATTAACTAAGGAGGAGTGATTGAATAGAGATAACTGTCATTATTTACATTTAGAACCTTTTTATAAAGAATATCTGCCCACTTATTGTCTCATTTCGAATCAGAAATATTTGTTGCTTTTTTCTAATGAGCAAACACTGAAAGGAGAGAAATTTATAGTGATGGCCAAATTCAATTCACCAGACCAACACAAAAAATTAAGTTATGTCGATTTCATAGACTGGGATCACATTAGACTTCTGTATAAAGAGCTTTATCCTTTATACTTTGAAGGTGTTATTACTCTTAAAACATTTCCAGCTGTTATTGCAAGAAAACCTGAGACAATGATTAATAGCTTGAATTTTTGTTGCAATTATGTCTAAACTGAAGAAAAATAATACAAAACAAGGGAAAATCAGTATTACATTCACATGTACTCTTAATGTCATGAGCATGAAAAGAACAAAAAGTTGGGGCTTTAGCAGAGGGTTTAAAAGGACATTAAAATTTTAGTTTGTTGATCATAGGGGGCCTTAAATGTTTCTTTTCAGTTGTAAATATTCCTCCTTGTTTCTGACTTCCAAACAATATTTTAATAAAGCTGGTGCATTATTGTGTTGGTCATTTCTTTATTTCTGCTTCATTTTCTGCATCCTATGATTTTACAGATACAGTTAATAAGCAGTTAATCAGCTGTCAGTAATATATTTGTTACAATTTTGAGATAATTGCATTTAGAGTGATCCTGTCTAGAATATGAACCAGGTAGTAACAATGCTATCCTTTACTTCAAGTAGCTAAGGTTTTTGTGTGGAAGATGAATGCATCTGCACTTGACAGAAATACAAAGCTTTCACCTTCTAGAGCACCCTGTCAGCTATCACTCATCTCACTTTAAATCAAGTCATTTTAGCCAATATCATTTGCATATCAACAGTAATTAATTATATGCTATATTTGACAACAGCTTCATGTTGATTCATTAATGAGTCTGATACTTGGTTTGTTATGTTGTTTTAAACTTTGTAACAATTAGCAGAGCACATGCGTCTAAAAGAGTGGGTCTCTGTGAATTCTTTTCTCATGACTACTTGTCTGTCCTTGGTAATACTGTGATACTTTAAAGTGACTAAATAATCCTTCCAGTGAAATTTTATTGATTTATCTCCCTATGGATCTTGCACCCATACCCTGCTGGATAGAATCAAACCACTTCACTTATGCTGAGCTAATAAAGAAAATTTCCCCTTTTTACTTTTTCTTGTTAGAATGAGACAAATGTAATTCTTATATTGCAGATTTGTCCATTATTTATGTGTAGGCATCAGAAAATCATGAACTAAAATAAAGACTGAAAAGGCAATGTAAAGCATCTTCTTCAAGAATAGGAAGGATAACTGTTTAAAATCTTTTATGCACATAGAAAAAATGTACACATCTATTCTGATGTACAGCTTATTAATTTTAAACTGGAGCTTTGGACTTTACAAAATTTTATTTAGTGTTTTAGTGAAAATTTTCAAATGCAAGACAATTGAATTGACACAAACTCTGAAATATGTAAACATTTCATTTCATATGTTTTTAAAAGCAAATTCAGACTTTCCAAATGTAGCTGAAATGTATATTCCACTGCAACAGCAGTATCACAGTTAGTTCTTACAGTGGAAGTTACATCTATATAGATAATTAGCTTTACAGGTTATATAATCCTTGAAGAAGGAACATTGCACTGACATGGTTGGACTTGTTCTTAAAACTCCTTCAGATGCATCTCTGGTAAAAACTTATCCTCTTTTCAAATGTCACATTTTGATGAGAAATTTCACTTTATAAATAAAAAAGATAAAGTCAACCAACAATTAGCATTTTTCCTCTTTTGAACTTTCTTCTCTCATGTTTGTTTTAAAGAAAAAAAAGAGAAAATGAATCGATATTATCCTACAGTCAAAGGTTTCTCCTCTAGGCTTTTGGTTTTAAAATTGTGGGGACAAAATGCCAAACTCTTAACTTAAGCCCTAGTCAATGTCACTAATACAATTATTCTCCAAGATAATCCATCCTTGGGCTTAAAGTAGCTTTCAGTCTAGAAGGAAAGTATGAATATTGGTCATTCAGGCTGGTATTACAATGGTGTACAGTTCAAACAGTGTACAGTTCAAACAATCTGAGAGTTTTCTATTGAAGATGGCCTAATTAACACATAAGGTAGGTGTTCCTGATGGCAGAAATAGACATGAAACGTAAATTGAAGTCTACACTACATCACAGGACCTTGAAGCAAGGGCAAGAGCCTGTGAGATGATTTGCTGAAGGGCCAGTTGAGGGTTTCAAGGAGGGAGCAACCATAGTCTGTCTCATCGCAAGCTAAGCTAATTTTAATGGGCTAGAAAGAAGAGCAGTGCTAATGCTTGGACCAAAGCTGCATTCATATTTGCTGGATAAACCCAATATTTCATAACTGTTCCCTGAATATTCTTTTATTATTCCCTGCATCTTCTTCTAACTATTCTCTTTGCAGAAAAGGGCTATTCCTTTCATGGTTAAAGTCTGACAGTAATGCACTGGAAGACATCAGCATGAAATATTGAGGTTTATTTTTATACATTCTTGATCATATTTTTAAAGAATAGATACTGAAACCACTTTAGGGCTTAACTGAAGAGACCTTTTAAAATGTCCCTGCTGGCTGTATTGTGCTGATGAGGCTGATAGTGAAACTGGCCTTGCTGATATTATAGTGTCTTTGCTAGGCTGTAAACAATGGCTTTAATCAAGATCCTAAATGCCTTACAGACAAAATGTTCTTTCAGGGTTTCCTGATTTTATGGAGTCAAGTGTTTTGCTTTTGCTCCCTTTGTGTAATTCTCCCCACCCTCAATGTCTTCTTATGCTTATGAATCTTGACATCTAAAGACAACTGCTTAAAGTACTTTTAATGCACTGACAGCTGTTAATATTATAGATTACTGTATGTTGTAAGTAATGTCTTTGCCCTGTCTTATTGAAATGGAAAGAAAAGATATTCTAAGAAACTCCTCTTGGGAACAGGTTTCATTCTGTTTCTGAAACATGCACATGAAACAGGCAGAGGTTCACCTTTGTACTCAAACCCCTTTTACCCTCTAAAATGTTATGGACACCAGGGAACTGATGATTCCTAAACAGTGTACCCACATCTCCACAACAAAAGTACGGGTTAGGATATTGAGACACAACAGTAAACCAGAAGAGAAACCAGCATTTACACACACAGTGAAAACACCTTTCCACCCCTTTCAGTTGTTGGGAGTTTCCTCAACTTCACTCTCAGGCTCAATTTTACTTCTCCACTGCAGAAATCTCTCCTCCCTGCACCATTGCTGCCCCAGGTTACACCCCTTCAGGGAGATATGGAGGTTTGTGGTCAAGGCATAGTGGTTTAGCTCTGCTACACTCTCATTTTAAAAGTTTCTTCCAACGTAGTGGTTCTGTGATTCTGTTTTCACACTTTTCTTGTGTTCAGATGGATCCTCCATGGGTCCCTGTCCCTTTGGAGGAGTGGAATGTCAACACCCTAAAACCTGGTGTGCCCTCTACTCTCTTGCTCTGCTTTTCCCTCCCCCCTCCCTCTCCCCAACATTTTCTACCCTTCTTAAACACACTTTCAAGGTGACACCACCATCTTGGCTTAGGGGTTGCAGTGGATCCTTCTGGAACTGGCTGTGTCTGGCACAGGGCAGCCTGGTCCTCTGCTCATGGAGGACACATCTGCAGCCCACCACTGGCAGCACCTGGGCAATGCCACCAAGACAATTTGCATGTAAATTTACAATTCTGTGTTGCATGACGTGTTTACATGTTGCAGGAGCCCTTTGACAATAGGCCAAGAGAGTGAACATTCTTCTAGTCAGTCATATTCAGTTGGCTGCCTGAGCACAACACAGTATAAGCATACCACAGTCAATCACCTGAACCCTTTGGGGAAGGATTTTGATATTTCAAAGTATGCCTTTAATACTTACCAGCAAAATAGAGAAGTCAACTGTTTTGGGTGTTTGGTTTTTTTTAATTAGTTTTATCTTATTATGAGTAAGATTACTTTTTTGTTTGTTTGATGATTTTTTTTTTCACTTTGTAATATTCTAAACCATATGAAAGAATCAGTGAAATGAAAAGTCATTTAAGCCAAATAATAAACACTCCATCTACAAAGAGAATAGAATATGTTCTTTTCTTCTGGAAGGCACCTCTTCATATTTGAAATGTTTTGATAGATTATAACTCCACAGAGCTTTCGTAAGGGACTCTTACATGTTCCCCTATGAAATGCAATCTATTTCCAGTGACACAGAAATCAGATCTATAGCTTTAACAGCTCATTTTAATTCTTGTAAGGGGAGGTTGCGAAAAAAAAATCCTACCTATGCAGCATGCCTGAGCTTGGATTTGTGTAAAACTTTTTTAAGGATCCTTCCTTTCCCACTCAGACAAGTTAAAAAAGAGAACAGGAATTAGGATAGCCATGCCAATATATCTATGACTTGCTAAACCTATAAATAAACCCCCAAACTTACTGTGGCCCTCAGGCAGTTCTGCTTATTGCAGTAATATATTATGGAAGAAGCAGCTATAGCCCTTAATATCTTCTTCACTATACCATCTATGAGAAATATATTTTTACTGTAGTGTATCCAGGGTTAGCAAGAGTCCTTAAATATTTTAAAGAATAATAGAAACATTTAGGTTGGAAAAGACTTTTCAGTTCATTGAGTCAAGCCATAGTCCTAACACAAAAACCTCCAGCTGGCATTGAGGTTTGTCTATGTTTTCCCTTCAGAAACAGCTGCTTAGGGAAGCATTATGAAATACAGGTATAGGGCGAGTGCTTCTGGGGCTTAATGTACAGGTTTCCTCAGGTGGGGGTTGTTTATGAACTCTTGAATGTTGTTTTCCTCCTTTAGGAATTGGTTTAGAGAGAACACCAGTATCACCCAATGACCCATCTACCCATGTATGCAGTATTTCAGTCTCACCACCTTAGAACATGTATTAAACATCAGTTCTAAGATGGATAAAAAAAGGCTACTTATTTCCCTCACCAAAATAACCTCCAACTTGAAGAAAGATGTATGAAACCCACCAAAATAAGGCTACCTGTATGCCTACCTCCATGTTCAGCACTGTCTAACAAAAGTAAACCTGAATGTTTCTGTGACCTTTCCACTGCCAGTCACAGAGGAAAACAGTGTCTCATAACACTGTATATAAAATTCAGATGTCTGGGGAGATGGAAGGGGACACATGCAAGTCATTCCTCGCAGAGTCTGTCAGCTCCAGTCTGCCTGCCTGTACTCATTCTGATTATAAAATGAGGTAACCCTGGTGTGGTCCCCTGTTTATTCAACCTGCATTTTCTTGAGAGGGTGTCCTGTGAACTGTGGATTCCTGGAAGGAAGCAGCTCATGTACAGCTTCTTGTACACCTTAGCTAACACTGACCCTACCCATAGGAAGGGTGGAATAACTTCTAGGTATGTGTAAGTGTGGATTGTACAGTGCTCTCTCTTTTAATTAAGGGAAGTCAAGCTGAATAAGTTGAGATTTTTCATCAGACTTAACAGTTGCTTATCAGTCATAATATTTTGGATATATATATATTTTTTGGAGAGACTAAAGTCAAAAAAACCCTGAAAAATCCAGACTTTCAACCCACCATATAGTTCTTTGTATGGTGGGAAGAATGAATGTCACACTGGGATATGAATTCCAATACAAAGCTTTTTATGCATGTAAAATGCAAACTTAGAGTGTTATACTGGCAGATGTATTTCTATTCCAAATGAAAAATGTAGGCATATTTAAGGTTCAATAATATGGAATCATATTTTTAGCAAAAGCAAAGAAGTTAGTTTACTGATTTCCATATAGAATATATGCAGGCTATTTTCAAACTGAGATTAGGCACAGTTTACCTTTTGCTGACAGTCACTGCTTTCCCATGAGCTAGAATAGACAGGAATACTATTCCTATGCTAATTGGACAAGAAGACTCATTGCCGCAGCAGTATATCATGAAATACTTCTATCTTTTATTTCGCTATATGTGTTTCTCTAATTACTAAAAGGTGCATCTGGTTATGCTCATAAATGCATCTGTTAGTCCTGATACCATATATATGTGACTTAGACTAGGGAAAATATGAAATTATTTGGAAAAAAAATTAAAATTGCTAATGTAATTCTGTCACTATCTCAAAAAGGTTGATAAGGCATTTCTGTAGTTTGCTGATGCTTTATGTATTTACCAGTAGGAATCAGCAAGGTGCCCAGAAAATGATTCTTACTTGACAGCTTTTTTTTTTTTTCCCTTTTTTTAACCTGTCCTTATATTTTTTGTTTAATAGCAAATGCAAATTCAGAGGTTGGTAGTGAAAAATAATTAGATTGGACTAATTAGGACAATAATAAGGACACTAAAATATTTATTAAAATCTAATGAGGGTCTGGCACCTTGTAACAAGCAGCATCTAAAGCAAACAAACCAAATCTGAAGAAAAGAGAGAGGAAGATGCATTACTGTGTCCCAAAGATATCTTACTGATTTGATCTATAGTATATGTGACCACATGCATAATAAATGACTTCACAAGAACAAGGTAGGACAGTGCCATTGGAGCTATGCCCTTGTAGCTCAGTTAAAGATACAGATGCAGCCATTAGCTTTATACTGTTTCTATTTATTCTCCACACAGAAATGTTCCAGCTCTGTTTCCTGAAGTTTGATATAAAAGATGAGCACTGAGAGGATGCATGAAAGAGACCAGTCCTGTCTTACTAGATGGCAATATCTTCCATCTTTTTTTTCCTACCATAAAAGCTTTAGAATATATAAACAATCAAAATAAATATAAATTGGGTAACTGGACTCAGAGAGCTAGAAACAAGGAGAGAACTCCATTACCTAAAGAAAATCAAGCCTTCATGAGTCTTAAACACCCAAAAGGATGATTCCAGTGTCACAAATTTATTTTTTATTAGTAGGAAATATATACTGATCATGTAGTGATGAAACAGATGAATTAATACCTGTAGCTTCCCAAGTATTGCAAGCTAATTTGTCCTTTTCTTAAATGAAGCCTTTATATACTTGTGGCTTTGAGTAACTGATACAAATGAGTTGTGTGCACCCAAGCAGGTCTCTGACAGGAGATATTATAAAGCAAATTAACAAGAAAATAATAATAATTAAAAAAAAGGTTCCACCTTTCCCTTTCAGCTTCTTATCTCACTCACTTGTGTTTGGCTTCAAAGTGTGCTGGCTGGTTCACAAAACCATCAGCCTTGTGGGATGCAGATGTATAAAACCAGAGCACAACTAGATGCCTTTTCTTTTTCTTCCTGATTGCACAGTGCCAGGGTTGTGGTTCATTATTGAGAGATACTTCTGTCCAAATAAAGGTGCAATTAAGTTCATATGACAAAGTCATTAATATGTATTTTATGTAACAGCAGATGTGAGGTAGAAAGAAATAAAAAATGGAGGAGATTCGAGGAGATTCAAGGAGAGGAGGGGAAGGGAGGAGAGGAGATTCGAGGAGATTCGAGGAGAGGAAATTCGAGGAGAGGTTCGGAGAGGAGATTCGAGGAGAGGTTCGGAGAGGTTCGGAGAGGTTCAGAGAGGAGATTCGAGGAGAGGTTCGGAGAGGAGAGGTTCAGAGAGGTTCGGAGAGGAGATTCGAGGAGAGGTTCGGAGAGGTTCGGAGAGGTTCAGAGAGGAGAGGAGAGGAGAGGTTCGGAGAGGAGAGGTTCAGAGAGGTTCGGAGAGG
>VXBR01012172.1:15833-30424 GCA_013400215.1 Cisticola juncidis | reverse complement strand
GGGAGGAGAGGAGAGGAGAGGAGAGGAGAGGAGAGGAGAGGGAAAGGGCTGTCTATTGGTTCTTTTTGACCCTGCTCTTCTCAGTGGTGGGAATCCAGAAGTCATTCTTCTTTTCAGTATTTATACATATTAGCAAATGAAGGGATGCTAACTGGCCACACAGTTCTTTTATTCTATTGGGTAAATGACTCCCTTGCTTCTAATGTTAATTAGCCACGTGCTCATTCTTTCTCTTTTGAATCAGTGGGTTTCCTGAGTTGCTGAGTTGTTATCTCATTGTGATCTTCCCCTGCCAGAATTACCTTTCACCACTTTCACCACTTCAAGCTTATTTCAGCACTGTTGCTGGGTAGGCTTTTTGCGTGGCCTGTCATTCTTTATGTCTACTGTCAGTGATACATTCTTCACCCCAATTTTTTAGCCTCCCCTAAGGTCTTAGACAACAGTACCACTTTTATGTTATCTCAGGTTCCAAGTATGGTTGCTTAACTTACAGTCTAAATTCCAGATATCCGTGAAGGCATATTTAGGAGGGGCTTTGGTGGTCACAGATGCCATCTATCCCATAGCTTGGGGTTCTCTTTGTCTGACTAATTTTCATACATGGAATTGCTTCTTTATACAGTTTGCCAGAGTAGGAATTTTTGTCTGGATGCATTACCCAGGATGTGCCATCCAGATCATGCCATCATTGGTATTGCCTTGCTTGGTGGTGGGATTGTTTTTTGAGGGGGTAGTGAGGGCGGGGGTCTTTTCAGGGGCCTTTGTGTATTTGGGTTTTTCCTTTGTTTATTTTTCCTTGGGTTTTTTCCCCCTTACTGTGGTAAAAAACTGCCTAGAAATAATAAAATGAGATTTCCCCCAAAACAGAATCTCAATACTTTTCTGCAATGTGTAATTTAAAATTCTGAATTCTGCACAAGAAAAATGAAAAACAAATATGCTTCACTGTTCCTCTTCCCATTTCAATATATTTTATAGAAAATCCAATAATGGGTGGAGGCAGTCTGAAAAATAGCATGCACCTCATTCACCATTAATTTCCAAGTGTTTCAGTTAGACCTTTAAAAATCTCAGACATATCTCATGAACAAAAACACACCTTCTAAGATCAACTTCTGGTCTTCCTAACTTTGCTGTTTTTTTATCTTATTGTTTTCAAAAGGAAAGGCTCTCATCTTGCTAAGTGGACACAGCTTTATAGATGCATCTTCAGTTGGAAACTAATAAATCACAGGGTTTTAAAATCAAATACATGGAAATTCAGATATAAAACTTAGTGAGGAGGGAACTTACAACATCTAGTGTTGGGCACTGAAAGACATAGCTCATTCCTCATTACCTTTTTGATTATAGAGGGCAAAAATATAGAAGAAAACTGTTTCTAATGAAGTTTTCCAGAAGAACATGTAAAACTGGATATTTTTAAAATAGTAAATTCCCAGTTCAAGGCATAGGTGGTTGTTACAGTCTCAATCAATACTGGATAATTCTGCCAAAAAGGACAGACAACAGACTGGGATTCTCTGAGTATTTTAGGCAAATTAGGTCTAATTTGCCTAATTTGCCTAATAGATCTTAGCCAAATTAGATTTAATTTGCCTAAGAAGTCATCACCTCTGCAGTCAGCAGCCAAAGAGAAATTTGGGAACAACCAAGGAAGCACCTGTGTCTGAGACTATAAATCAAAACATGTCCCTTCCAGACCACATTTCAGACAAGAACCTTCTCAATACCCTGGTTTTCCTTTCACCACTGGTTTGTGGCACCTGGACTGCTGACCTGTGACCACACAGCATTTTGCTGTGTTTTTATGCAAGTGCAAATGACCACATAAACATGTGGTCGAACCACAGCCATGGTATTTCAGGGAAAGAACATTCTGATGCTCCACAGCTTCTTGTTCCTTGAGAATTCAAAGCTGCCCATGGAAGTAAGTAGATAATTTAAGAGTTCACTTATCTAGAGGAAAAATGAAATTATTTTCCTGTTCTATCAGAATAACACTGTGCATTTTTCAGAGTTTGTGTGATGTGTCTTATTATTCGTCTTTTTGATGCCTTCTTATCATATTTTCATATCAACTCCAAACTCATATATTCCCTCCTACCTTTTTTTCTCTAAAGACTGTAATATTTTCTGGGACAAGTGGCCATATTAAATTCATATGCCTTTTACTATATCCTGCAATCACGTACATTATGGGTCACTCAAGGTGAGTAGGCAAATAGAATTTGCCATGAAGCTGTTTACATATGTATGTATACAAATGACAAATGCAGAATGCAATGTCAAAAAGCAAGGAAATGCAATCAAGAATTTCTATAGTGGCATTACCAGTCAAGTGGAAAAATGCCTCTGTAAAACAATGAAGTCACCCTGAGTCTGTCAGTTAAAAATAAATTGCCAGAATGATTACCACTAATATTACATGTAGAAAAGTAGTATCTTTACAAGCAACAATTTATTTCAGAGTAGCTATTTTTTGGTATTGAAAAGAACAATATTTCTGTCTTTCTTTGCTTTTCTCCTTGAGAGTGTTTTCTTTTTATGAGGAAGTGCCTTGTGAATTGGAATGCATATAAACACTGCATTTAAATTAAATTATTTCTTGATTTTCCTTTTAGGGCATGACCTGCAATCCCATAATTTTGTGTATGCCTATAAGTTTAAGTTTATAACCAGAGGAACTCTGATATCTGTTTTAAGTTCCCAGTGCTCTTTGATCATTTTGTTATGCACTACGTATTGTTGAGTACCCCACTATGGTACCACCTACATCCCTAAATTTTGCCATGAAAGANAAAAAAAAAAAAAAGCCTTAAAATATATGCAGAATATAAATGTTCAGGAGAAATAGGTGAAAGAAAGATAAAGCTTTCTTCAAGTAAGTCACTAATGGTCCTGTGCCCCCTGTGTCTCTTTCAGGGTTACAAGCATATATCTGCACACAGTCAGGCCATTGGGCCATTATATTGGGGGTTCAGCACTGCTCATTCCAAAGCATGTGAAATGGAAAGAGCAGCACTTTCTGCAAGGACAGACCTGCAAAGGGAGGGACAGACTGGGACAATGCACAAGACAACAGACACCCAGGAGATGCAGTCTGTCCAGAATGGTTGCTATGAATGTGTTTCCATTGCACAGCGCAGCGTAGCAGTCGAACAAAGCTGAAGGTCAGTTTCCTACTTCTAATCTAACTGCAGCAATTTGGAGCTTAAAATGGTCTAATTTATCTTGTTTTTAATAACTACAGAAAATTTTCCAGCTAAGAAGCATAAAGGAGCTTGAAGAACAATCTCATTCTTCTCAGCTAACTGTTTAGGGAATATTGCAGGGTCAGCGCCTGTGGTCTCAATTATTTGGCATATACTAGGTTGACTAAAAAGAAGGAAAAAAACACTAGCTGTGAAATCTGCACTTGGAACACTTGGAATGCACAATCTTTCACAACAAAAGTCAAATAAAAAATTTCACAACAAAACAAAATCCCCATTCCAACTAAAAACAAGAAAAGAAAGTTCCAATGTTATACTGATAACTCAAGGAAACATTTGAAATAATTCATGATTATAATGAATATACATAATACATTATAAATATTTTCTTCTTAATTTAAAAAGGAACTAACTTTCTAATTTTTCATTTTGCCAAGACTGATTTTTTTCTAAATTCACATTCTAACTTTTTCCTTAGAAATCTTACTATAAATATTTTTTCTAGAGAAGGTAATGTTTATTTGAGGGCAGTTTCTAGTGAATTGCAGGTCTTGTGTATGTTGAACAGTTAAAAGGTGTTTTGAATGGTTTTATCCCTGCTAAACATTGAGTATCTGTCTAAATAAATAATCCCAGAAGTAAATAACAGTGATCCACAGCAAATCTGCAAAATACAGTCATGCTTCCTCTCTCATAATCTGTCTGCTGGTGTTTTGGTGCATGCTACCAGTGTACTGTGCACAAACACTTGGTAAGAACAAAGTTTTTATCATTAAATTCTCCTGACATCATTATCTGAACTGGCTGGACCCTGGTATTTTGAGGTTAGGAGTTTTGAGTGGCATGTGCACCTGAGTTCAGGAATTTCAAAAATTTAAATCTTCAGAAACATTCCATCAATATTTTATGAACATAAATAAAAGTAGTTGAAACCCTTAATAGTATTGATGGGATTTTAAAATATATCTAAACTCATTTATACCTTTGGCATTCAGTTGGCTTTCTGTTTCCTAAATCTTGGCTATCATATTCTGCTCATGACTCTTATTCATGTGATTTAAAGTTCATGACTTTGCAGGAACATAAAGGCTTTTAAGTGCAGAAGGACACAACCACATCTACTGGAAACTTCCAATGTGTCCATAGCCATGGAACTTCATCAGTTTATTCCTTTCTATGCAAACTACTCATATTTCACTAGCATATGGCTATCTACCACATTTTAGAAAATATCAAATGACGGCACTTGGCACCTTTCCTAGACAGTGTATTTAGGTAATGTAATTTCATTGCTCTATCACTGATTGTTTAAAAGCAAAAAGTGTTTTGTTGAAATTTAAAGTAGTCTAGCTTTATCAGATGTTTCCAGCAATGGCTTTCCCTATGAGATCATAGGGTTCCATTTTAGATTTTTTATTGCTATGAAGAACATACAATATATATACAATGTGAGTAATGTGCTCTTTTTTTTCATAAGAGAAAGATCATCTTGTCACTCAGACATGTTTCTTTGCCCAGTTTCTGCATCACTTTTGCAAGTCTTCTAAGCTTTCCTCTCTTTTCAAACAGCAGGCAGCTAAGTGGAAGAAACTCTTCTAGTATCAATCTTGACAATGTCACATATTGAGATACACCTGTGTTCTGGGAAATGTTACAGTATTAAAATCCAATTATTTTCTACAGAAACCTTTTGCCCACTTACTATGGGCAAAAATCAACCTGTAATAAATAGGGAGTTTTTTAGTTGCTGTAAATGAAATGAATTATAAGAGATAATATTTGGCCTAGAGAAGAGAACTCAGTTTGTCTCCAGGACTAATAAATATTGCCCTGCTAATCTGCGGGTTGTGTAATAACATGCTAATGTTGTTGTGACACTAGGTGTTTTGATACTTGTCTAATTAACTTACAAAAACATGAAAACCATGGTGAGATGTCAGTGCTGATGTAATGTGAGTGCTTAGGTTACCCTCGAAATCAGGGAATGTACATGACCATGTCTTTAGTATGAATACATTAATAGGTTTTTTAAAAGACAACACTTTGAGCAGTGTTTCTCTGGAGCTTTTGCTCTAAGACAAGATATATTATATCTGTCACTTATGTTTCTGCCAAACTATGAACATGTGAAAGAAATTACTGGTAGGTTTTGTTCTAATGAAAGAACTTCTCCAGACTTTTGCAGTATGAGACAGTTTATTTAGTTTATTTACATCTTCCCTAGTTTTCTGTTGTACAAATGTTCAACACCCCAGAAATAACTTCAAGTGTCAACTAACTACTGGTGTAGACAAGCTTTTAAAAGAACAGGTGTACAACTGGCCATTCCTCTGCTTGACAGTCAACACTTAGGATTTCATTGGCCTGATTTATCTCAGCCTCCCACAGGCAGCTCATGTTGAATTTTTTTAGCTATAGGATCATAGAATCACAGAATGTCTGGAGTTGGAATGGACTTTAAAGATCATCTTGTTCCAACCCTGGCAGGGACACCTTCCATTGGACCAGGCTGCTCAAAACCCCATCCCACCTGGCCTTATTCAAATCTGAAGTGAAGAGGGTTTTTTGTACAATCCTTGTTTTCTAGGATGGAGTTGTAAATTTTGGAGATAGAGATTCTATTTCAGGGTCTCTGTGAAATTGTGTCTTCAACTATATTAGGTCTCATTTAATGACAGGGTCTAATGCAGTCAACAGTGTCAATTGCTTGGAATGAACACTTAGCCACAATTATTTGATACATACAAATCCATATGGCATTTGAAAAGGCAGTGATTTGATATTTATTTCCAGACCACTGAGAGGAACACTGGACAAGGTCAGGTCCAATATTAATGACTGCAAAACACTGTTAGCAACATCCCTGTTCAGGGATGGTTCCACTTCATTAGCTACACTGAGAACAGTTAGCCAATATTTAATCAATTTAATACTGGCTTTATTGATATTATGGAGGGTTCATTTATTCATTAGAAAGTCCCTGATAAAAAGACAAATTCTTTACAGAAGACTTATAAGTATCTTATATTCATGCATCAAGCAGGAGACAAGGAAAACACCAGTAAATTCACAGAAATCCAATGCTTTGGAAAACAGAATTCCCCAGAGTTATAACTTTTCAACAGGAGTGATAATCTCTACTTAGTGCAAATTGTGTAAATAAGCATCCATGGACAGCAAAGGTTTGTTGAACCCAGTTTTCAGTAATATTTGTGACAGGATTTCACAAGGGATCACTGTGATTTCATTATCATTCTCTTCCTTCAGTTTAATAAATTTTCTCAGGCTGAAAAAGGGCCTGCCAGTTAAAAATCATCATCAGTTTTCCCTGGTTACACGTCTTAGTTATGACTTAAAATAAAAGTATGAAAAAGAAAATTAAATCAAGACATTGGAAATGAATTTGACAAACCCAGATCTTGCAAGCTGTAAGAGACTTTATTAGAAAAATCTGAACTTTGTAAGCTTTGTAAGCTTTGTAAGCTTTGTAAATCTACTTCATTAGGGTTTCCTGGTTTGACTTGTTTTTCCCCCCAGTAGTGAGAGTCTATCAGCACTAAAGATAGTAATCTAGGATTGCTTTTCATTTTCTTCAGCCTCTGTAAATAGTAAATAGTGACCCTATAAATAGAGACATATATTCTTAGTTGAATTTGGGCAGTTTAATGAAAAGTTCATTCTTATCCACCCAGGTTTCCAGATGCAAAAATAAAGTTACAATTCAGTACTTAAACCAAAGCATACACAGAATTAAATATAAAATTAAAAAAAAAATAGTAAAGACAAGAAAAAAAAAGTTTTCCATGTGAACATTTTATATCTACAATGAATAGCAGCCATGTAACTGAATGTTTCCAGATTTTATCCAGGTAAAACATATTCACTTGCTGCTAGGCAGCATGATAATGAATTTTATTTCCAGAAAGACTGAAGATCAAAGGGATCCAGGCTGGTCTAGTGAACTTGGTGGTGGAGCTGTCAGTTGAAAGACATTTTCTGTTCCCATCTATTACCACAAAAAAGCTGAGACTGTCTTGGAACTGCAGTTTCTTGAAAATAGAATTGGAAAGTTGCATTCCTGCACCACTGCTTTTCTACCCCAAGTCTCTTGGGCTATCCTTAGGACACTCACTGATTTGGTTTTATTCCATGGATTAGGACTTTAATCAAGCAAAAATGGAGAAACACATTTCCCTGTGTTTCAGATTCCAGTGTGAGGGAAGAAGATGAGCATTTGAACTGGGGAGAAGTAAGTGACTGACTACAAGCATAAGTAATTCTTGTGTCAAGGCTTTGACAAGTCATTTGTTGGAAAACCTATTTTACTGATTGCAGTCTACACTTAATAGATGTGCCATCCAGGAATGTGTCAGCTCCCTTGCAGCATACCAATTAATGGCAGTCACTGGTGGTAAAAGTAGCTCTTTTAATCTTATTAAAAAAGATGCCATACATTATAATTTCTTTTGTGGAAATGTCTGAATGCATTTATCTGCTGAAAAAAGAACAACACCACACTTGAACAAGCTAGACGAAAACCTGCCAGCCTCCTTGTGCCCTTTGACTAGCTACCTTTTGCTTTCTATTAGTGTTCACAGTTTTTAAATCTGATCAATGGCAAAGCAGTTTGGGTGTTTGCATCCCTCCTAGTCACACTTTTCTACTAGTAGTGGGTTAAAATTAATTGAATTTTGCCTTGACAACTCTTGAAATATTTCACATGAAAGTCATAGATCCTTAAAGAGAATGCTTCAGTCTGTTAGACAGAGGCTTTTTCTTACTCTTCTTGATTTTTAATTATGTGCATGAAAATCAGATATTATGGTTTAACTTTGATCTAGAATTTAGGCACCTACTGCACTTACACCATCACTAGAAAAATGCTTCAATCCTATCTAATCCTCTCAGTATGACTATCAGTATGTGGAATAGCTTAGATATTGATTGTTCTCATTTCCTTGAACACCACACCTACAATAAGAATCTTGGAATAGAAATTCTTCTACTTGCCTCTGAGGTGGTCTTTTACAGAAAAAAATAGCATATTGTGCCAGCAATTGCATTTAAAACTTTAGTGAGTAGATCACACTCTTGGTCTGGCTTGCAAGCATTTATTTTTCTCATTCAGGCTGATATTCAAGAGACTCAACATCTCTGTCCTTGGAGATGTTCAAGATATGACTGGGTAAGACTGAGCAACCTGATCTTATTCAAAATACTCTGAGCAGCGGATTGGTCCAGGTGGCCTATAATCCAAATGAGTCTATAATTAATAAATTATTTGGAAGACACTTTGACCACTAAAATTTAGTAGTGAACTAAATGTGGTAATTTGTGCTGTATTTCTTTGAGGCTCTGGGGTTATTTTGTTTGGTGAAATTATCCTTTATTTGAGATCAACTAAGTGTTTTTTTTTTTTTTTTTTTTTTTTTTTTTTTTTTACGGCGGTGTTTTTTNTTTTTTTTTTTTTTTACAGCAGTGGCTTTTAGACAGAGAGCTTCAGTCACTTCTGAAATGTGGGATCGGATATCTGACCTAAAGCTTCCCAAGTGTCTCAAGCTAACATTGGAAGAATATAAACATACACTTATTTCCAGAGAGATACTAAACTTGGAATAGTTAAAAAAAAAAAAAAAAAGAAATGTTTAAATGTTTTAAAAATGGCATTTGTATGTAAAAAATGTTAATAATAATGGCTTTATTGTGATCCACAGTTAAAGAGACACCGTCCAGTATTTGGTAAGCATATATTAAACTTTGAGAATTGTAGAATATCCTGAGTTAGGATTGTTTGGCCCTGCACAAGACAACCCCAAGAATCACACTGTGTGCATGAGAACATTGCCTGAAGACTTCTTGAACTCTGGCAGACTTGATGCTGTGACCACTTCGCTAAGGAGCCTGTTCCAGTGCACCTCAGGGATGAAGAATTGTCTCCTAATATCTGAACCTCCCCTGTCACAGAGGAGTTACAGAGTTTATATTTCATTAGTAGAGTTTGTTCCTTTGTGAGATATGAATACAGATACCTCTGAGAGACCTGATTTTAATTTTTTTGTTTGGGCAGGTATTTTGGTCAGTGTTGAATCACCATGCAACCTACAATAATTGAAGTCACTCTTCATGTGCTCTATCCCTCTATGAAGTGAAAGCAACACTACTTTTTGGGAGAGAAAATTTAATGTTTGCAGTTTAGTGAGTGAAGGTAGCAAGGTTCCAGTTGAGGGATAAATATTTGTGTACTATTAACAAGTTGTAACTTCGCTGAATTAAGATGAAGATGCTCTTAAACAAGTAAGAATGGAGAACCAACTTTTTCACATCTCCTTGTTCTTCCTCAAGCAGCTCAAGAGTCTTTTTCATTTTCATGGTGAGTAGAAGTAACTGACACCTTCTTAGGGGTCTTCTGTAAGGGAGCTTACCTTCTGTAAGACAGAAGGAATGGGCTTGATGGATTGTTTTTTTAAATAAAAATTCTTCATTACAGAAGTACAGCTGAAAATATCAAGGTCTTGCTATGATCATTGGTCCTCTACATGAGGAAACAATAATGACTGTGGAAATGGGCCTCCCAAACTATCTGAAGAATGCATGGGTATTTGACATAATCCAGAAAGATAAATCAGCGTGTCCAGGGAGATTCGGAACATACCGATCAATTTACAGGCACAGACATTTCTGAACAAGGTTCATAAAATAAAGTCTGGTTTGCTAAAAGAAACAGACAGAAGGAAAAAGAAAATGAAATGTGAATTATTGTAGGCTTTTTGGCCATATTAATTATTTTGGGGGGTTTGCAAGAATACATTTCCCTCTCCCAAAGCATTTTCCATTATGTCATTGTAAAATGGAAGTGATAGAAATTTCTGGAGTGAGCTTTTCAGATTCGTGATTATTTTAATGGCTCTATAAAAAAATCTAATTCATATTTTTCTTATACTTTAAACATAATAATGTCTTGATAAATTAAACATATAGGCATATAGCTATAACAGCACAAAGTTACATGAGCTACTGACTACATGTTCCCAGAGGGTTTTATTCTCTTAAATATTGAGGGAATGTAATATTCTTTGTTTTATAATGTAATTCATATAATATGTATAATAGACATAAACATATTTACAAACATAGACTACATATACATATATGCTTCTTCATGTTCTATACACATATATTACATACTCATATACATTATATATGTATATACATATATAAAAATATAAAATAATGTACTATAAAAACGTTGTAAATCATATAATTTATATTACAACCTACTATATAGTAAAATACATGTAACATAAATATATAAAAGTATATATGAAATACTGTATACATATATAATGCACACGCACACACACATATATATGTATGTATAGATAGTGGAAGTCTGCAATTGCTTTTTATTATCCCCAAAGCCAGTGGAGGTCATAAAAGGAAATTGCAGGTAACTGTAATCCCCATGAGCTCAAGGTCTGTAAGCTGCAAACTCTTTGTGAAAATCTGTTATTCCAGGGAGCTTACTTCCATGCTGTGTAAAGCCAGTTCACACTGGAGAGTGCACTGTATGTGGAAATGAACTGGAGAGCACAGGGCTACAGCTTCCCTCTGAAGAGAAACAGCATTTCAATTATCTCAGAATATTTTGAGAATGTCTGTAAGTAATAAGAAAAAGAAAGCCGATGACAATGAGATATTGGAAACATTCTTTAGGGTTTTGTTTTTACAGATACCAGAGTTCTAGAGGAAACTGGAAATGCAGAGAACAAGATTGTTTATACCCATTCTTATCTGTTCTTTTTTTTTAATGCACTTGTAGTGACCTTGAACATGCTTTCTCTGAACACATTCGACACAATCTGATCCCAAGAACTGAAATATTTAAACAGCTAATTTAGAATTTGGAATTTCTACATTACTAGGGAAGGTAGGATATTATAAAAAATATGGTCCATTCTGGATTCATCCTCCCAGTGGCTGCAAAAGACCATTTCCACAAAGAGCCACTACATTCAATTCCAAGCACGCCAAACACTCCATACAAGTCACAGACAATCTCAGATTTACTTTACTATGCATACCGTGAACATCTTGATTGACTTTTCAGAACTATTCCCAGTGCCTAAAGCGAGGCATGTGCACAAAAATTTGTGCAGGATTTGTGCTTCAGGCATTCAGCTTCCATTGTGCTCTGTAGAAGACTGGTGGAGGAGTGAATTTGACTGACTCCAGCATCTTTTTTGCTAGAAGTATGCACTCTAATGACAGCAAAACATGATGTGACTATTCCAGAAATCTTGAAAATACATTGGAGGAGTGAGAACAGCAGATTTTTCATTTGCATACTGTATATGTTCTGCAATGTGTAGCTACTGATGGCTTTCTGCTGCTCTACTAGCCTTTTCAACATGTAAAATGTTGAATATGGGTGAACCAGCATTTCCTGCTTTAATTGGCACATGGATGAACTATTTCTTTCTGGTAGTTTCAGAGGATTATAATGGGTCTGAGCTGAGTAAAATGGGTGCAGATATTGAAATAAATGCAGAAATTGCTAGCACCATCTATTGGTAAAAATGTAAAAAGAAATAAAACTATTTTCACAAAACATGCATGTAGTCAAATTAGAGACTGATTGAATAAATGAGTGCTCTTGTTTTAATTATTTTAAATGCCATAAAAATATATGTAAATATATCTTTTTATAGCCAGACATTTAGTCTAGGGTTTGCATCTTACTGAAGACACTTATTTAAAAATGTTCACTGTTTAGTATAGAGTTTGTTGAATCTCTGAAAACATCTGTCTTTCCCTTTCCAAGCTAGGAAATTGGGCAGAATCCTGGATATAGTATGGGCTTAAAAAAGTAATTAAATCACAGTGTTACTCTACAGAGAGCTTAATGGACCTTAATAATACTCATATTTTATTATTCAAATGCATTCATTTTCTGCAAGAAAGACAACAGCAGATTCCAATCATGGAAAAAACCTGTAGGAACCAAGGAAAGAATTTTTTGAGTAATAGTTGGCTTTAAGCTGAAGAAAGCATTGCCACAGCATAACCATCTAGCCCATACCTGAATGAACTCATGTTCTTCCTGTTTTCACACATTGACTTGACAGCAGCAGTAATAAACCTGAAGGAAGGAATTGACAGGACTGACAGGTAAGACACATGTTGATCTACTCTTTATATGATGGTATAGATGATATATATGACTTCTGTGTGATATTTGAGACAGCAGACACACAAATCACAACATGTTTCAAATGAGACTTCCAATGGATAAAGCAGTTTCAGAAAAATACCTAAAGATCATTCATAATGTCTGACTTCATGTACTGCTTCCTGTGGTTCATGACCTCAGAACCTTTTATTTTAAAATCAAGCCTGACTGCTCAAAAAATTTAGTATTGTGAAAACTGAATAAAAATTACTGCAAATATAGTGGAATATCCACAGCTGGTGGGGTTTTTTTGTGCTTATGTTCTACAAACAGCATACAGAGGTCAAACAAGCTGATGCCTAGTGGTAATTTTGTGAGGGATTTGATGGTAGTTACTTTTTTCTTTCAGCTATATGTACTACCTCAACATGAACTGTTCTTTCATGTTTGTCCACTTTTAAAATCACTCTGGTAAAGTCATTTTCAGAAAGCAATACTTCCTTTATGGGTTTGCCAAAATAACTGGTAGGGCCCCAGGTTGAGGCTAAAGATAATATTTGAATTGTTTTTATGAATCATTTAATTATGTCTGAAATTCTTATTGAAGATCAAGATGAATGGAAACATAGAAGTACTCGGGCTAAGTTTTTAATATATTGCCATTTATAGTAATGACCAGGGAAGCCAAAGCAGGAAGATATTCTGATTCCAAGCAGAACAGTTAGTGGAATGCATTAATTTCTTCACCTTGAACCAAATGTATCTCAGCAATTCTTTCCTTTCCTCAAGAAAATCATTCAAAAGACTCTAAATTAGGTATTATTAGGTGAAAAGTTTCAGATTTGGTGTATTCCATCATGGGAGATAGGTGAAGGGTCTTAAAGGATTTGTTAATAAAGGAGTAAGGGAGGCTCTGGGTAGTGTCACAGTTCCTGTTCCCTTCCATGGAAGTGGTACAGCAGCTTCCTTCACTTCTGCATGGAGTACAGAACATGGGGACTGGGCCATCTCAATCAGGCTCTGCCTCCCATGTGCTAGCTGCTTCTTTGACAGTGTTGTGATGGGGATCATTGAGATGAAGTAGATTAAAAGCTATCCTAGAAACAATGGGATTACTTTCATCCTTTCACTACCTGTAGGATGGAGTGGCTTACAGTGTGACCCTGGAAATAACTCTAGCAGATCAGGTAAAGAGGAAAAAATCTGGAGGAAAGGTACCCTGAGCCTCCAACAAGAAAGCTGGTTCCTTGTGGAGCCACATCATAATAGTTTATTTTAAAGGCAGAAGACTGAGAGTATTGTAAGAGAACTAAAGTTTTCCCAACAACTGTAAAAGATAATGGATGAGCTGTGTTCTGGTTTTTTGTTGTTTTGGTTTTTTTTGCTTTAATCCCACATGCTTTATGTATTAGTGGTGAAATAGAAATTCCCAAATGCACTTACTTCTGTATGAAATCCTATCTGTCCTCTTCATCTCAGAAAAATATACTCCAGATTCAAACATACATTTCACCTGCTGAATGACAGCTGCTCTCCACTGATGTGAGTAATCACAATGGGCATGGCAGAACATGCTTGAATTCCCAAGGTAGATCTCGTGGGACAGTAGGACACGTAATAGGGCAAGGAGACCCTCATTAGCAAGGTCTATTCCTTAGTATAGCCAAATAGGCTGTGTGGGTACTGTGCTGGTATGGCTAGAGCATTTATTAGTGCATAACTTTACATTGTACATGTACTGTGAGACAACAAAATTCTGTCAGACAGCACAGCCTTGATGGGGTAAATCAGCATTAAGTCTACCTGTTGGAATTTCAGCCAGTGCACATGGAATGAGGAAGGAACCTGGTCAATCCTATGTGATTTCTAATTGGTACTGGCTTCAGAAATCCCCTGTCAAAGCACTCAATGTCATAAAAATAATGCCTCAATTCCCAGAAGAATCTTTGGGTCAGCAGTCATATACTTTTCCCCAAGGTCAGGAAAAGAAATATGAATGTAATAAAGCCTAGCATAATTTATATATGTTATGGAAATATTTCATTATGGAATATGTATCATATTCCCTTGCAGAAAGTTTTTTTTTTTCACTTTTATTTTATCAGTAAGCTACCTTCAGACATGAAGAAAGCTGTACCTAGAGGGGGGTCCTCTTTAGAAGACATTTTAAAAATCCTCAAAAAACAAAAAAAAAAAAAAACCAA
>VXBR01012137.1:54528-114516 GCA_013400215.1 Cisticola juncidis | reverse complement strand
GGGAGCCATCTTACCGAGCGAGGGGACGCTGCCGGGCCCGGCGCGGGCTGTCACCGCGCTCACCCCGCACCTGTGTCCCGGCCCGGCCGCCCGCGCTCCCCCCGCCGCATTTTCTCCCGTCAGGAATAAGAGGCATCATCCTTCTGCCCAGCAACTCGCCGCGGAGTTCGGTGGAGTTTTTTCCCCGTTGGAAGGGGGTTTTTTTGAGCGCAGTGCAGATGAAGAGGGCAGGAGGGAGCGTTCCCATCTCCTGCGGCTCCGACTGAACGCTGTCAGAGGCTCTTTGTCTGGCCAGGCCTGAGGTTCCCGAGCTGTGAGACCTTGGCGGTGGCCGGGGAGAGGCCGTGTCATGGCCTGACAGACCTCACGGGCAGCAAACCTTGCCTCTTACAGGCTGACTCTTTTTTTTTTTTAAATTTCTGTCTACACTCACAAATTTCTTTAGTTATAATACAATTAATAAGAAGCAGAACTGATGGAACTGTAGGAGTGCTGAAAGGAGATAGATGCATTTAGTAGTTTTCTTGTGTAATTTGCTTTTGAATTCAAGTATAAGAGATGTTTCTCAGTGTAACCTTTTACTTACAGTCATATATGTATATTTCTTGCAGTTTTCGGTTGTTTAGGTTTTTTTTTGTTTATTTCTTCAGTATGTTTTTCAACATCAAGGTTCCTTGCTGGAGGATACTCAGGCCTTTTAAGTATTGATGCAGGGGTTTGAAGATTATCTCCTTTGACAGGACTAATACCGAAACCATCTTGCTCTCTAATTTCAGTGGAGCCACTGATGCCGGACTCGGAGCCACTGATGCAGTGCTTGGGAGGCAGGATTGTGTTCCTTTGGGAACACTCAGTGCTCCTGCGGCGTGCTCTGGGAGGTGGGCAGCGCTTGTCACAGAGTGCCCGCGGAAGGGCCGATTTAGGAAGATGCTGACAACTTAGTTTGTTTGTTGAACAGTCCAGGCTTTTAGATACTCTTCAGCTTTTCTTGGGAAGAATCCCTCGGTCTCTGGTGGTGAAAAAGACTGAGGTTTGTGCATCTCTTAGCTTTGTTTTACAGAGGAAAGCAGGGATCTCTCGCAGACATGTGCTCGGTGATGCAGTTGTGGGAGGGTCTCACTTTGTAAACAGAAGCTCGCAGAGGTACTTTCACAACAGTTGCCTTTACAACGTGCTCCACAGAACTGCAGCTGGTACAGTGACAAAACTAGTGACAGAGCATGTTATTTGAATATGCAACGAGGGTTGACTTTTCAGTAAAACTGCCTTACCTCAGTGCTGTAGTTAGCCTTGCTGGGTTGTTCTGGTGACTTGAAAGCACAGCTGCATTCCTAAAAAAAATGCAAAGAAGAAAAGCATTTTTTTAGGCAGCCTGGGGTCCTGCTTTCTCTAAGTCTTGCATTCTTAATTCAGTAAATAAATGCATGTTGTCTGAGTGGTCCTTCATTTTAGCCCTGCTGCTTGTGGAATGGGAGAAGACAGGGATTTTCCTCTGTGCCAAGTTACCACTGAGACAATTCAAATCTTTTAATGGTTGGACATGACATAGTAACTAGAAATAACCAAGTTTGCTCTTCAGGTCAAGTATTCATTTAGGCATTTAATTCCAGTCTCATCTGTGTTTGGTAACTGGAATCAACTTTTTTTTTTTTTTTTTTTTTTTGGGAACCTG
This sequence comes from Cisticola juncidis, assembly GCA_013400215.1. Classification (NCBI taxonomy): domain Eukaryota; kingdom Metazoa; phylum Chordata; class Aves; order Passeriformes; family Cisticolidae; genus Cisticola; species Cisticola juncidis. Next base: position 112,844 of record VXBR01012137.1, on the reverse strand, counting down.
ATAAAACATAAAACAAAAGCCCGCTCCCAAAAAAGCATAATGAATCCCTGGGAGTTCTACACAGCTGTTTATCACAGCTGGGCTACTCTTACAGGTATCAGCTCTATGCTGCCTGTTGATGGGGCTCCTCCACCTTACAGCAAGATTGTCTCAGAGCTTTTATTTTTGAAGCTCATGGCTCTGAGTGTGCCACTGCTGCTCAGACTTCCTGTTTTGCCAGGAGGGAAGTGTGTGTGTGTATTTCACGTGTCTGTGTCTGCCCCTTGCAAGACCTGAATTTTTCTATAGATGCTTGCTTTGAAAAGGCTGGTCTCTGAAATGTCAAGAGTGCTTGCAGCAGACTAAACCCAAACCAGAATTTGGTTTAGTCTTAAGTGGGATGCAAAGCCCACCATTTAAATAATGCCTCTGGGCAGGAGGGGTGGTGGCAGGTATTGTTTTGCATGGGGATTTGTTAATAGCCCTGGCACCTGCTGCTCTCAGACATTGCCCCAAACGGGGGAGGTTGCTCAGGTACCATTGAGTTGTAAAGAGAGATGTGCATATTCTGAACTAAAGCTATTTTGAGTGCCAACTTAATCTTCCCTCAGGGGTGTCTGAAGTTCCCAACAGCTCCTGACAGATTTTGTGTTGTGGAGAAGGAAATGATAGCATCAGTTCTTGGGTCTTGTCCTCCAGAGGTGGTGATGCAGTGACTGCTGGCAGCTGCTGCCTTGTGCTAGGGCTATGGCCATTTAAATTTAAATGGGTGGTTGTTCTTGAATATCTCTGTTCTTTACCATCCTGATGTGAGTTTGTCTGTAGTGCTTTCCTGGCATTTCCAAGTTGCAGAGGCCCTGGACAGCATTAAGTCGAGTTGGAGGGAGAAGTGAGTGCAGACTCCGGTGCTGGGGAGGGTGAATACAGCCACAGAAGGTCTGAGTGCCACAGGTATTGCTTGAATTTAGATACTGAGGAATCGGAGCAGGTGGACTTGATTCTTGTAGAACTCTTACGTGAAAAATCTGATTTTCTCTTGTAACTTTTGATGCCTTAATGCTTCAGTTTCTTGGCTTGTTGGTTTTTAGTTACTACATGCGAAGTATGTTTGAGTCCTTTGATTTGCAGAGTTATGCGTTTGAGGAAGCAGAGTTCTTAGATTCAGGTACATCTGGGGCACTCCTGCTGTGTGTACATTTTGCATTCACAAGCTGTTTTCTCCATGGGACCCTGATGGGTTCAGACTTCAGGATGTGCAGAGGCTTGCATGAGGCTCAGTGTTGCTTTTCATTATTATTTCATTGTTGTCCTTTCCCACGATGCTGGAGTGTGGTGTTCGGGTAATGACAGTGAGGAAGTGAGGTACAGGGAAATGTAGAGCCAGATGTTTTATCCCCAAGAATGGCTGCTTCCAGGGGCTGGGTGTGAGGAATAAGTGAGGCAGGTGGATACAGCTCCTGGAAGGTTTTTGCTTTACCAGAATTACACTGTTTGCACTGTGTTAGAAGTACTGAAGGCCAGCAGAGTCCTCTCTAGAATTAATCCATGATGAACTTATATTCTGTTCTGATCTGCAGCTGTGGGAGGGTACTCTTATTATAAAATGTTGGTGTTGCCTGTGTGAGAGTTACTCTGATGCTTGGTTTATTAACTGACTGTCTGGTGCCATTTCTCTCTCTGCTAAAAATAAAATGAAGGAACCAAAGCCACGTGATCCTCACTACTCCTGTAAACATTTCTGAAAGAGTCTCCTACTACACACTGTTGATCCCAGTTGTAACTAACTACTGATAACATTGTATCCTTGAGATACAGTAGATATGCCAGTGATTTGTTTTAGCAGGGAACCTAAATTTCCTTGGTCAATTGACATCTTCCTGGTGAGGAGATGAATTCTCCTGTTTCATTGTCGGTAATTCCTGCAAGCATCATCTCCTGCTCTGTGCACCTGGAGAGAGCAGGGTCTTTGTGTACTGCTGTTCCCACGCCTCTGATCTTGCACACATCCCCCTTTGCCACCAGGATTTTTACTGTTTGAGAGATGGTATTATTTCTCAGAAAAGAGCATGGAGCTGGATCTTGCCTTGCTGTGCAGCCTGATGGCACTGAAGGGCATTCCTGTTTCAGATAGTTCTAAACTTACCTGTAAAGGACTAAAGGCATGATGGATGTTCAGAAGAATGGGAATTTCCACAGTGAGGGCCCTGTCCTGACCTGTGTTATTGCTTGACCATAAATTTTTTAAAGGTCTTTAGTGACTTCATGCTCTCACGGTGTGATGGTGCTGCACTGCCACTTGGTCATGGTGGAGGTGTGAATGGGGGGCTCTTAGGAGCTGTCATAGGAGGACCTGCTGTGCGTGAGGGTGTGAGAGCAGCTCATTCTGAGGGTTTTGAACGGTCTGTAGGATCCAGAGCTCTCCTGCACAGCAGGCTGGATCCTGGAAGCGTTTTATCATAGCATTTGGCTGAAACTGCCCTTCCTCTCCTTGTTTCATTGTATTTGTTCTCTGATTGCTGATTAAGTGTGAAATATCTGTTTGTGTACGTTGTGTTACAGGAAATGACTTGGTTTCTCTAGAAAATACCTGGTGGGCCATGTGAAATTTGAATGACTGATGCCTTTGCGGTTCATGTTCTGAAGCTGAACCTGTCTGCTTGCAAATAGCAAAACCAGAGGTATTTTCTTGCAGATTGGACGGGTTTGAAAGTGATGTTTTACTGGATATAGTGACAGAAACCTCTGTGTAGTTTCTGCTTTCTAAATTTAAAACTTAATTTTAGAACTGGAGCAGGAGAGAACTTGTTCAAGCAATGTCCTGGTTAATATACTGTTTGCAGTTGTAAATCTGGCAATAGTAGCAATTAAATTGGCTTTTGCAGTTGTTTTTTTGGGCTGGATGCTGCCTCTCAAGCTCTGCTAAATGACTCTATGTGCTGGTGATTTCTTTTGGAAGAGTCTATCTCCAACAATTTGAGGCTTTTTTCCCTAACAAATCTTAGGTTGTTGAGGGTATGATATTTCAAGTTTTACTGTTACAACTTCTTCTCAAGCTTTGATAAAAATCCATGATAATGGCTCAGTTTGATGCTGTAGGAGAGTAACCTTTAACTTCAGAGCAGCATATTCTGCATCCAGTCAGGGATTTGTTCATTGCCTCTTGCAATGTGTAGCTTCTTGTTGCACCTTGTTACACCCTTGTTCTCAGAAGTGGGGTTACACTGTGTGATGTACAGCAATTACTAAGTGGTTTTTGGGTTTTTTTTAATTTCCCCAAGTTAACTGAACAACTCTGTAGTTCACTCTGGAGTTGAACTCTGAATTAGATCAACAAGCTACTTGATCACCAAGAAAAAAAACAGTGTTCTGTAAAATATAATTAAGATGGTATTTCTTGAAAATATATTTGTAACTCAGAAATCGGTGTTACGGATGATGATCAATTTTCAGTGCAATTGCTTGGAATAGACTTCTGGTTTTCTTGCATGTGAATGACAGCATATATATGGTAACTTTGATTGCCTTTCAATTATTTGCTCTGGCATTTAGAATGGCAAAGGGAATAGAAACATCAGAAAGAAGAAATCTTAGCAGGCAGGGGCTTATCCTGGGAGTTAAAAACCAACAGTTTGGGTGAATGCCACTTCTAATACCAAAAAACTATAACCTATGTTTTGTTCTGTCTGCACAGAGCCATCTGGTGCAGAATGGTAACTTGAAGGAATTTGGCATGGCTGCAGAGCTGTGGTGCTCTGCTGAGGAAAGCTGAGAGGTGGAAGGTTTGGAGTCCCACTGGTTCAGTCCTGGGTGGGAGCACAGGCTGGTCTGAGTGGGTGCTCCTGATCCCAGTGCCCAGGAGAGGGGAAGATGCTGTCCATGGGTAGAGCTGGTGCCAGCTGAATTGCTCTGTTCTTGTTGAATTAGAAATCTGGTTCCAGTGCAGCTGCTCACAGTAGCTCTGCAGCAGTGATTAAATGTGTGACAGAGATAAAGATGGCCTGGCTGTCCATCCATCTCTTTTATACCCAAAAGCATTGATGAAGCCAAGAGGAATTTCAGCAGTGTGTCTTGCCTCTACTGAAGGATGGTAAAGCACTTGTTAAAATTGACATGCTGGCTCTTTGTGGTTATCATTAAGATTTATCTCACATGGTTCTTTAGAAAAATGGCAAAGAGAAGTTGGGAGAAAAGTCACCTTGTGCATCACTTCTTTCTCTCCCAAGGACAGGCTGGTCCTGGCTTGGTGCCTTCACTGCTGTCTCTAGCACAGATGGAGCAGAAGGCTTGTGTTAAGTTATCCCAACTCATTGCCTGGACTGTTTGTAGCCTTGGCAATGGTGGACCTGCACAATCCACAGGTGAATGAAGGGCTTTTCCAGCAGCATTCCCTGCTGTCTCTGGGCTGTGGTGCTGCTGGGGTGAAGAGCAAGGCTGCAGGTGGAATGGGCACCACATGAGTGGCATCAGGGGAGGGAATGTTTTGGGATCACAGGAAAGGGCAGCACATCTCTAGTCCTGGAGGCTTTTCTGTGTTTTCCCATCCTCCTCCTCATGGGGTAGACCACTGGGGTAGGAAGGGTTGGCAAGAAAAGCTTGAGTGAGTTCTTGATAGGGAATTTGTTCTGTTGGTTAGGTGCAATGATTGGGACAGCTGTGGATGCTGCTGGAGATAGCACTGCTGGGCTCTTCATTAAGAAACAGTTACATGGTAAAATAATTGTACAGTTTAATAGCAGAGTAAGTTCTTTTAACTTTCAGACACTCATCATAAATAATGCTCAGGGGGCTCCTTTTATATTTTCAGGCATTGACTTTTGCATGTGAGGCACCAGAAATATTGAGTTGGGTGGAGCAATTCAAGTGTTGCATCCAAGCCAGAGGATGGAATGCATTTTGGTGTGGTATCCTCAGGAAAAAGTGAGCAGTGAATTTCCTGCACAATAGTATCTCAGCACACTGGAAACTGCCGGTTTCTTTTTCAGCTCCTGTTGTGCTTGCAGTGCTGAGTGTGCAGTGAGGCTCCTGCTCTCAGCCCTGCTTGAAGCTTCCATGTTCCACTTGTTTTGGAGGAGTGTGTTCATGACTTTCCCTCCTACTGTTAGTGGAAAGATAGAAACCTGCTGTTGCCCAACAGAAGAAGGGTGAGGAGCAGAGTGGTTATCACCCTTGTAATAGTTCCTCCCCTTGCCCTGATGTTACTTTGTTGTTTGGTTTTCCCAAGCACCTGTTCAGACTTCCTACTGTTCTGTTTAATGTGGTGACTGCCTGCAGATTTCTAAATAACAACAGTAAAACAAGTCAGGTTCCTCTTGGTTCTAGTTTGCTGTCCTCTCACAGTATGCCCACAATGTTTGGGAAGCTGGATTCATCACAGAAAGGTTTGGAAGCCTCTTGGATGCATAAGTTTGTAGTACCTGGTGCATGAAGCATGACCCTTCCTCTGGTCATGGCTTTGAGTGTGGATATCAATAAATAAATAAGTTTAAGATAAATTTATTGCCCTGTTAGTGTTTAAAAAATTAGATTTCAATTTTAGTAGGAATTCAGGAAAAGCAGTCGAAGTTCTAAGTGCAAATAAACACTTAATTTTATATGAATAGAAATTTTGTCTGCTTTGGAAAAAGGGTGTTGCTGAATAGGGGGACTTACATGCTGAATGCCACCTCAATTTCAGGAGGTTATGATTTTGTGTAAGAGGCATCTCTTTATTTGAAATGGACTAGCAAAGTGGGATTATCCCTTCCTTTCCTGTGGGTAAATAAAAACTTATGCAGAAAATGAGATTTGTAAGCCCCCCTTAAATGTTTGTTGCTTTTAAAGACTCGCATGGACTTAAAAAAACCCCAAACTACATCAACAACCAAAACAAGCAACAAGCCAGTTAATTTAATTCAACTCAAACTCACACATTTTAGCTGCTGAGGTTTCTAGTACAGTGTTCACTCTTTGCACTGTACATGCTGTTCCCTAGTTCTGTTTCATTATGGTTACAGCTTAAGCTGTAATGAATAGAGCATACATTCTAACATTCTATACATGTATAAATTAAAATAGCCAAGTTTCATTCTGCATGGTTTGAATCTGTTTTCCATTTCATGGATTTAGAAACTTCATGTCTGAAAAATGAGCACTGTGTTTATCTGATGTCTTGCTTCTGAGCAATTTGATAATACATAGAGGAGCACAAAAGTAAGGCTAAAAAGGGGACAGATCTGATGACCTGGTTTCAGTTAGTGGTTTTCTTGCTTGTTCTCTGACATAAGAAGATATTTGTGGGTAATTGTTCTTTGTAAGAATTTGCAAAGTTTTGGTAATGCCAGCAGTTCCTCTCTTGGTGAAACAATTAGTGCTGATTAAAAGAGCCAGATTTAAAGAGAATGTAGTTTATCATTTAAAGTGTGTGCAGATAAGTAAGTATGAGAGTCTGTCCTCTGCTTCAGGCTCCTGAAAGGGGTCTGAAATTTGTGTGTTAGTGGATTTCTCTCCACTGGGCATCTGGGTGAGATCATACCCCTTCTCCCCTTCCCACTTCCTCCTCCTGCCTCCCTCAAACCTTGCTGTCAGGTGCATTTCTGGTAGTTAGGATGCTGAAGTGCCAGAGCTTTCTCTTGCACTGCTCTTCCATCCAATCCATAAGGAAAACTATATCCATCGAGAGAAACAGGGATGCTGTTATTCAGTTATTTTGGAGATTGAAACTTGGTGTTCTCTTGTTGCTACATTCTTTGTTTAAAATCTGTATGTGGATAACTCCTGAACTTGATAGAAGTGCAGCAGGATGTAGGTATTACTCAAAGTAGTCCAATCTCCTCTCTTGATTTTAACCTTTCAGGGTAGTTCATATGTACATATGGACCCTGAAAAACTTCAGTACCCTGGAAAATGGTAGTAAAAACTGACCAAAGACAACAAATACCCACAAGTATGTTAACAGCAGAAGTTTGGTCTGTATCATAATCTCTGCTGTATTTTTTGCTAGTGAATATTTAATGAGTGAGTATTTAACACTTCTGGATGATAAAGGTCCCAGATAGTAGTATACTTTTTCAGACATGAATGTAGGTCAGACGCCTGTTTGCTTTTTGCTGCAGTGCTGAAGCTGAAGGAGGATTGGAGCAGTTGGGATGAAGAGCAAGTCCCCAGCAGCACAGGCTGCCGGGCTTCCAGCAGGCTTCTCCAGCTGCTCTGTTTGATTTGAAGCTTGCCATAAAGTGCCAGTGTGATTGTTACTCTGGTTTCTTCAGATAGGACATTGCGTGCTGTGGTTTGCGTGGGAGTTTTGTCCATATGGACTCCAGTTGGGCCTGCCCCTTTCCCTGTGCAGGGATTGATTCCTGTAAGTTTTGTCACAGCAAGTGCAGGGTCAGCATTGCAGCCTCTCTCTGTAAAGGCTTACAGGTCCTGTGCTTGGTAGTGGTACTTTGTGTGGAGGAAACTTGGATGATCTTTGTTTGCTTAGTTTCAAATATTTCATAAGCTATCAAGTACATACAATTTAATTTTCTCTCCATTTTGTTGTTTTGGGGTTTTTTTTCAGCTGGTTTTGTTTTGATTTCAGAGAAGCTTCTTTAAGACATGAGTCTTTGCTTATAAGAATTATTATTTCTGGCTTCCATCACAAGCTGTTACTAGTTTTGCTTTGTTGTTGTTCTTAGTCTCTTCTTCTTTTTACCTTTCCATGCAGCATTCCCAAGCAAAGGTTATTTCCCAATTCCTCTCTTTCCTTCTCTCTGTATCTGTTAATTTCTCAGTGCACAAGTGTTGGGGCTGAGTGAGGTAATGAACCATGGATCACTCAGACTTTTTTTTTCCATTTTCCCTTCATTAAGAGCAGTACAGAGGTAGGAGTTGACCTTTTAACTGTCTGTCAGCAGCAGTCACTGTATGGGAGCTGCATCCATTGCTGCCTCATTTCTGTGACCAGAGTTAAAGGATCTGGATCCCCTGGGACAGGAGCTGTATGGACAGAGGGATAATCCTTAGTGCTGAGGTTTAAACTGCTCTATTTTGTCTTAAACTCTGCTTACTCGGTGAGGTTGAGCTGTAGCTGGAGGGAAGTTCCATCTCCTGAAGACTCTTGGGGTAGCTTTAGCAGTGCCCTTCCAGGTTTGTTCTGGTAGTATTTTAATACGGAGAACTTGCCCCAGTTGCTGCCTCTCCTTTGTGAGGGCAGAGGGTGAATAACCTGTTCCACTTAAATGACAGGAGCTGGGAGTGGCCTGTCTTAGGCACAGGGTGCCTGTGACACCAGCTGTGGGCTTGGTTGTGTTAGTGGATAACTTCTTTATAAAATCCAGAGTGCCTTCAAATGTCATCTTTCCCTCAAGTTCATTTTGGTAGGGTTTTTTTCTGGTAAAGCTGTTGATCTTCAGCCGGTTCAGCTGCATTTGGAACTGGTGGCTCATAGGAATTAGATGGACTTCTTGTCATCTCATCCTGTTAGGAAAAAATTAATGATCACCAAACTTTAAGTAATAAAAGTAGTGGTGGGGGCAGACTGTGGACTAATCCTCTGCAATCTTCCAGTTCTAACTAATAAGAAGTAAGTATTGGAAACAACTTTATCCTGGGCATAGATGGAATGCAGGGAGAAGCATAAGAGTCACTGGCCTGGGAATGAAAAGAGAGCACTGGAAGTTTACGGGGCAGAGTTGTTGCTGTTTCTGCCCCTGGCAGTGATGTTTGGGCCAGCTCATGTGTGGGGTGTGGCAGCTACCAGTGTGGTGAGATCTGCTCAGGAGATATCCCCATCCCATGCTGATGCTGCAGGGCCCTGGGCAGGTATCTGCTGTACACTCAGAGGAAAAGGTTATTAGTGTCATTGTTTACACTGTATTGGTTAATTAACCTTTGGATGTGGCTGCCTCCTTTTATTTTCATCCTTGGCTTTGATTCTGTCCAGTTTGTGCCTGAAACAGGCTTGGCAGGATCTACCTCCATTATTTTGGGGGAGGTCAGTGGCTTCTTTTTTGCTTTTCTTCGTCGTCCTTACACACATAGTCTCTTTTGCTGCCCCAGCCATTCTGCAAAACATGTTCTGTCCCTGGCTTCATTGAGTAACATTGTTTATAATTAAGTCAGGAATAAACTGTAATAGGGCTTTCTTGGCCAAATATTTCCACAACGTCTTTCCAAAGCAGGTCTGATTGGAAGTGTGCAGGGCACACAATGGCTGCAGATCAGTGCTTAGTCTCTGGACAGATGTCTTTGGGTATATGAAATTGCAAATTTGAAATGGCCTGTAGCAGCAGACATCTCTGCCCCTTTGTGTGCAATTCAGTCTTGCTGTGGCTCTGCCAAGGTGGTCACATCCCTGGTCACGCTGTTGGAGCACGTGGGGTGTCTGCAGCTGCATCTCCAGCTGCACTGGAGGGGCTGATGCTGCTCTGATTTTTATTCAGAGATGTCCAGTGCTGCAGGAAAGGTGCACCCTGTGGCTGTCAGCGTTATCTTTGTTTGTGGGTTTCTGCTTTGTGCCACTTCTTCCAGCAAGATGAATGGGTTGAACAACAGCTTCCAGTGACAGAGCCAAGAGTGGTTACTGGATAAGGGTTATTTTTTCCACTTTTTAATGATGTGGTTATTTTCAAGGGAGGAAGATGGGTGACAGACAGTTGAGGACTGACAGTATGTTTACTAAAATAAAAACGCTTGGAAATGTAAGCTTTCTTTGCCTGATATGTTTCATTAATTGCTGTATGGTGAGAATTTAGGAGGGTAAAGGTACTTGGCTTTCTAATAGAAAGCCTCCTCCTGAAGCTGAGCACCAACATTTGGTGTTTCACTTAGTGAACTGCAGACTGGTGTGCTTGGTTGGCATAGTACAAATTCAAGAGATGACTTTGCAGATGTTTTTTGTCTTATCTTGCTGCTGAATCTCGGCTTGTGACTCTTTCCACAGTGATCATTTGGGGTCTTTGGTGGAGAGGGTTTGATTGAAAATGTTCGCAAGGTAAAGTCTTGTTTTGGCCAAAAATAGCACAGCGTGATCTGAAATGCTGCATATCATCTCAAGTTTAGGCTGTAGCTTGTCCCATCTGAACACCAAATTCATACCAAACATTTCATAACAGAGTAGATAGTAATGACTCTCTTGAGGAGAATGTTATAAAATACAAAACTGTAGTTCCTCATCAATGGAGAAGGTCCTGTCCTTTCCTTCCTTATTAACCAAGGCTCTTACCTGCTTTAATTTCTTCAGTGTGTCTCCACTGGAGTTACAACATGGTTTTTACCCAATCTGCAATGGCTCACACATTTTTTTGTTATTTAAATACTTGAATATTTCCATGCTCTAAAGGTGAACAGTGTTGTGATCAGATGTGGGGAACTACATCTGAAGTTTATTTTTTAACTAAACTTGGATTTTCCCTAGCTTACAGAGAAGTCACTGTTACTGCAGGGCTAAATTTTTGGCCATCTGGATTTATCAGCAGTCTGATCTTGCTGTAGTAAATGCTAATTTTAATAGGAGCAAAATTTGATGTATTCTGACATAAGAAATGCTTTGGGGCTATAATTTTTCTATCATGCTGCAGAGTTTAAAGGAAGAGACTTAACTGTACCTGAGAAGAACAATAACTGCTGCTTTTGCTCCTCTGCTGTTGGCTTTTCAGTTTTACCCGTTTTGAAAGTCCCTAGCAATTTTTTTCCCCGTGTAAAGAAGATAATGCTAAGGCATCTCTGACAGGTTGGTGGGATTTAGAGAGAGTAGAGAGGAAAATTATGCAGGCCAGTGACCTGCTGCAGTGCATCCTGTTAGAAGGCTCTCCCTCAGGACATGATGCTTCCACTGGTGGGGACTTTGTGGTGGGTGATGGCGAGTCCAACACCTGACTGCTAATGCTGGGGAAATGAGAGAGGAAACCGGGCAGGAATGAGAATAGCTGCTGACTTCTTAGAAAGAGGTTTAGGCATTGTCTGAATAGTTTCTTGAAAGCCACCTTTTTACTCGGCTGGGGTGTTGGAGGTTGACAAAGAATTGATTTAAATGCAGACTTGCCTAAGGGCAGGGGTTGTGGGTGTGCTTCAGGTGGATCAATGTGAATGGCTCTGGCAAATCTCCAGTGGGGTTTTACTGCTCCATCCAGTGACCGTGCTCAGGTTACAGTTGTCAGTAAGATGCACATCTATTGTATGTGTATGCACAGATAATCAGCTGGGATATACATGTACCCCTCAAAGCCCAGGCTGGAAGTCTGTGTAAAAAAAAAAAATGAGGCTGAAGTCACATTAACAAGAACTCAAGCAGGAAACAGACCAAAAAAAAGGGGGTTTGCATCTGAAAGTGCATCTGCATTTTAAAAGCAATAGCCAAGGCAGCACCTCTGGTTCCTGTGCTCACAGATACAGCTGGAGACACAGAGGCTGCAGCCAGGCACTGGCTGAGAGAGGAGCTGCAGCCCCCTGCCCGATGCTGTTCACATTCCCTGTTCCTGAACTCCTGCTTAGCAGTAAGTTATTGTGTGGCTTTTGATGAGTGAGTGAAAAGAATTTCAATAATGTAGTCTGTAACCTCATTACGTGCCTTTTTTCCTGTGACAGGGTTTATTCTTTTGTGTTTTCTTTAACCACATGAAGAAGACACATAAAACTCAATGAGAAACGGAATATACCTTTTATTAGAGAGGTCTGTTGTGTTTTAGTTGCTGGGAAGTTGAACTGGGTATGGCAAGAGACGTGCCTCGAGCAGAGTGGCTAGCAGGATGGAGAAGTGAAGCAGAAAGGTGTGTGTTGGTGCTGTAACAGCTTTAATGAGGAGCAGATTGCTTGTGCTTATTGGCAGGAAAAATACCTAGAGAGCTCCTAAAATGCTGAACCCACCTGGGACATGCTGGTGGGTGCTGCTAAACAGGCTGGATACCTCACAGCTGGGTTACAGGGATTCTTGTATCCTGTGAAAACCCATTGTATCTCATTTTGGCTCAATTATTCACAGCACCAAAGCTCCTAGATCCTCTCCTTTGGCAGAGGTCCTGCTGGTAAAGTACATCCAGCCAGAGAGGCTTCGTGCTTCACAAACTGCACAGGATCTGTGCTCAGCTCTTGGACAGTGACACAAAAGTGGCATTAAACAGTTTTAGGGTTTGTGTATTGAAAGATTTTGGTGTTCTTGTGGCTGCTGCACAGCCCTGAGAAGCTGAGTGGGTTTGGGTGACACTGTCTGTGGAGTTGGTACTTGTGAGCAGGGAGGGTCACTGTGTCTGTCTGTGTCCTAGAGAGGAGTCACTGCTGTTATGCTCCCTTTCTGCTCCATAGTTTTGGGGCAAAGCAACACCAGATCTGCTCATAGAAGTTAAACATTAGTATATAAGATTTTTTTTGAGATTGTACCTGTCTTTTGTTTCAAATATTTTCTGGTGAAGCTTTTTTCTGAGCACATCTGAGAAGCAGGAAAGTTACTAACTTGTAGATACCAACTTTTTTTTTTCCCCTATTGATAAACACTTTATTTGCTGTTCATATCATGTTTCAGTCAGGAAAATTTCACTTACTACAACTCTTTCTGTATGTTGCAACCTTTGAAATGAGCAAACTGGTGTTGGTGAAATAATGGGGTCTAGCAGTGACTCCAAATATTTACCTGTTCAAATGTGTGAAGTTTGAGTGCAGTCATTTACCAGAGGTCATGTTACTTATTAAAAAAATAACAAAAACCTTCTCAAATCCTCTTACTGTTTTGTTCTTTCAGAAGAATGGAGAGAACCATTGTGTTCTTTGAAGGTGTAGGAGCCACTAAGTAAAATCAGGACTTGCTTTTTAATGTAAATGTCTCTGCTGTGCCGTGTAATCTGCACACAGGGGGGGAGGCAAATCTCTTCAAAAGCATCTGGAGCTTTAGTGATTTCTTGTGTTTTGGTTTTTCCCCAAAGATCCAAGCCAAGAAGAAACCTCCTCCAGTGAAGTATGAAGTTGGGGATCTTGTTTGGGCCAAGTTCAACAGACGCCCATGGTGGCCATGCACAATTTGTCATGACCCAGTGCTGGACTGTCACTCAAAAATGAAAGGTACTGTATCTGCTTAGACCACAAAGTGGAGATGTTGTGTATGGCAGGATGCTGCAGTTTTTAATTAATTTTCAAAGCATTTCTGGCCTTTGAAAGATGTGAAGAAATAGACTCTGCTGTGGAAAACAGGACCTGGATCCATAAAGTAGAGCTAAATGAAGGAGTGGCAGGAAGAAGAAGGAGCTGGGGGTGGTGAAGTGGCACAGATAGCTGTGGGACATTTAGGCTTTTTTCCCAGACTGTAGGAAGGACAAATAGCTGGGCTAAGCTCAGGGCAGTGCAGAAGAAAGAGCAGCCTCTCAGAAAAGTTATGCAGAGAAAATAGAGATGGATCAGAGAGGTGCAACAGGTGAGGAAGCAGAGCTGGGAAGATTGGAGTGTGTGAGGACACAGAGTTGTTCTTGGAGACAGGGAGGCTGGAGAGGTTGAGGAGTGGAGTGTGGAATAGTGCAGTGAGCTGTTAAATGCCTGAAGGTGTGATGGGAGCATTTTCATGGAAGTGAATTTTTGAGGTCTTGTTTGGCACAAGAAAGTAAGGTGCTGTTGATAGGGAAATTCTAGAAAAACTAAGAGATGGAGCTACATATGTGAATGTTTAGGGTATATATAGTGTGAGCAAGCTGAGTGTGAGGAGGAGAGATGGGCAAATGTGACAGAGCTTGTGCTTGAGCAAAGGAGAGAGCCAAGAGGGGAGAAAGAGTCCTAAAAGATCAAGACAGAGGTGAGTGATGGAGAGAACAGAAGGGAAGTGAAGAATTGCTTGCTTTTAGTATCATACCAGATGCCACGGGTAGGCTGCCACAAACAGAAAGGCTTATTTGTTCCTGGTTCCCCCTTCTGGTTCTTTTTGTTCTGTGGGCAGCTGGAAACCCTTTGGACTGGTGTTCTCTGCCTCTGACTGGTGAGATTACCACTCACTGCTGTATTTGTGTCCAGGTTTTGTGGCCCTTGCCAGCCTAAGCACAAGTGGTGGGCATGAGTGGAGTTCTTTTTGAGTGGCCATCATCTCAGAGCCCCTGCTGGTTCTCTAGAGACATGAAGTAGCTTTTCCTATGTGATGCTCACATCATCCCCAAGCCTGGTTGCTGAAGTCTTCTTTCTTCACCTCTGCCTTTATCCTTTGGGAGGCATTTATCCTGATTCTAGAGAAAACTGACTGTGCTATTTTAAATAGTCTTTTTTTTCAGTTCTCAAAATCCCGTCAGAGATGTTTCCAGAAGATAGGCTGATGTATAATCTCCCCTCACATCCCTCCTCACAACGTTTTGGGCAAGATTTAATGTATATAACTGTCCAGTCCCTTCTCAGCTTGTGCATGAGGATTTCTAATAAAGGAATTCTACAGGGAGGCAAAGCTCTGTTAGCAAGTTCCAGGAAGGCCTGATCTCCAGCCACATGATGGAATCTCCCATCATTGTTTTATCTGTGTTCAGACCAATAGAGCTCAGGGGAAAATTGTATTTTCCAGCTGTGGCTGTATGTAATCTGCTTGTCCTCCCTTCCCAATGCCAAAGTGGCAAAGCAGGTGGGGTCTGAACTCTGGCACTTTTGGGCAGGGAGACCTGGGCTCTGTAGGAAGCACAGTCCTACTGCCTTGGCTCTCCTGTTGCCAAGGGAACAAGCCCTTCAAAACAAGGCAGGTCTCTTCAGCCTCCTCACTTGTGCTGCAAGCTCTTCTCTTGGGATTTGAGGAATGATGTTTAGTTAAAGGCAGTTTACCTTTTCTTAGCAAGCTCCTGACTTGAAAGATTTTTGGAGCTGGAAGGTGTAGGCTCAATGGCTTGAGTCCCAGAACTGTGAATGGGGTGGATGAAGCCTGTGAACTTTGCACTTGGTTTGATGTTGTTCTGGTCATTGTGGTCTTGGTTAGAATCACAATTTCAGCATCACTTAAAGCCAGGCTGCCACACTGTGCTGGCACCCTGTAAGAGACAGCACAAACTAGATGGGCTGGAAGTGTAATCTGCCTATTCAGAGAGGGAAGGTGTTTCGAGGAGAAGGTTAATACAATGCAGCAAACTGCTGGGAGAAGTTTCTATCGCTTGTTTTCAAGAGTTGTTTGCTCCGTTCTAATGCTTGTGAGCTGTCCTTCTCCACCAGCACACCCAGTACTTATTCAGTTCTTATTTATACCATATATGTTCAACATTCTTGCATAGAAAGTACCTTTAAAGAATCTTTGAATGTGCCCTTATGATTTAATTTCTTCTACTCTGCACTTCTGTGCCTGAAGTATGAAGAGACTCAGTGCAGCTAATGTTGTGTCATGTTGCACCTAATCTTTTCAGTGTGTATGCATGTGTTTGCTTAAATACTGCTGTTCATGTTTTGTGTCCTAAATAAGACATTGTTTGGTATTAAAACATTGAACAATATGGGATGTATTGTGATGGGGGAGGCTCAACCTGTGTGAGTAAATCCTATCCAGAAGGATGTCAGTTCTGGGTGTTGCCAGCACTGTTGTTTTCCCAACGGTCAAGTGCTCTGGACTGTTTAATCATTAATCAGGGAGCAGCAGAAAAGAAATGTTCTGCCTGGTGTGTTGTGTCTCTTAAGGAAAAAATATTTGGATATTTTTGCCTTTTTTTTTTTTTTTGCAAACAATCTTTGGTGTAGGAAGATGGCCAACCATAGATGTGTTAATCAATTGTTTGTAAGAAAAAAAGCACAAACAACTTAAAACTAGAGTAGCAATGTAGAATATAGACAGCAGCAGTCAAAGGGGTCTCCCTTAATTGTGAGTAGAAATCCTCAGAACTGGCATTTATGTGGGAATGTTGTTGAGCAAAATGAAAATTACCTCTCAAATTGTTACAGTTTTCTGTGTCTCTTTTTGTGTCTTTATTCTGTTACATACAAGGGGTTAATTCTGTTAAATTTCTTGAAATAGTTTCCAATCAGAAACCATACCGAGAGTACTATGTGGATGCCCTAGGAGAACCTTCAGAGAAAACCTGGGTTGCTGGGAAAGCTGTTGTCCTCTTTGAAGGGAGACATCAGTTTGAAGATCTGCCTGTTCTCCGGAAAAAAGGAAAGCAGAAGGAAAAAGGCTACAAAAATAAGGTGAAAGAGCTGTTTTCTGTAATATGTTTTTATTTCTTTGAATCTGCACAGTACAAAATATTCCTTTATGCCTGGATTTGTACTTTGACAGCTTCTGTGGTACTGACTCTGCAGCAAGGCAGCCAAGGAAGGGATTCTTTGTGTTCTTACAGCAACGTAGTTTCTAAACTGCCAGGAGTTTCCAGGCTCTCTTCTGTGCTGGGGTGTGGCCTGCTGCTTCCATTGCCCTGGACAGCTCTGGAAGGCAGAGGAATCTGGGCTCTGTTGGTGTGGGATCTGTTCAGAGGCACAGCCCTCTCCTGATGTGGATTGCAGCACTGCTAAAAAACTTCTGTGCTCTCTGGCAGCCTCTTTTGGCTGGTCTGAATCCGAGCTGGAGTTGCATGCTTCACTAGATTGCTGTCTGAGATAAAGCAGTGGGGTTTTTAGCACTGCTTCAGTAATTCTCTTTATAGAAACCTGTTAGGACTTATAATTTGACTTGGAAAATGCTTTGTCAGTGAGCCTGTGGGAATGAGTTTTGTGGCTCATCGCATCATCTCCGTTTCCAAACATAACAGCCCTGAGCAGTTGTAGCCAGTTAATGTAATGTGACACAGGGGTCTGGTCTATGTCTTTAGGAAGGTGACTGCAGAAATTAACTCGTTGGAATTGCTGAAGTGAAGAACCACAGAGGCTACTGTGTTACCGTAAGAGAGCAAATAGTTATACTAGGCAGTGGTATCTGGTTTTTCTTTTTCTCTTACTCTAAACCTTTATAACCTATGTTAGTGCAGAACCATCAAATTGAATTTGCTCTTGCAGATGTGAGTCCCTGGGGGCAATGGCCTTATTTGGTTTTTCTTTTCCAAGGGCATGTTCAGTATCTTCTTCAAGGACTTCTCTCCTTGTGTTCTCAGCCCTCCCACCAACTAGTGACGTGCTCCCAAGTAACTTCTCTGGTCCTAGAAGTGCTGTGTGGCTGAAATCTCATTCTGTATGTAAATGGATTGCCAGCATGCCCACAGCAGAGGGAATCAAATGTTTGCTGCTCACATAAATGTCCAAGTTTACACCCCTGGAAGCCAAAACTGATGCAAAGCTGAGAGTATCTGGCTGGATTGCTATCAGGGTTCATAAAATTTCTTGAGTTTGCTGAGATGAGATTTAATTGGGTTTTTCTTTAAAAGAAAAGTGTCAACAATGTAAGTAGTTGCTTCTGCCTTGGAATTGGTTTTGATTTTAGGAGCAGGGTGAAGCTTTTGGTTTGCTATTGTGCAGCCAAAAACTACACATGCAGATAAGAAACAAGTTTCTTGTTGATTTTGAGTATTAGCAGAGGTTCCTGTTAAGTATGCAGAGAGCTCTCTGTTTTTTTTCTAAAGATAGAGTTAAACTGGGAAAATTCTCAGGAATGGACATTGATAGAGCACATCTTAGATGTGTATGGATCTCATGTTTGTCCCGAGGTGAGTTGATGGAGAGGGCAGATCGTGCTCTGAATTCAGGGGATGCAGGAAGAATCAACAATGAGCACAGCAAACAGGTCTGCTCAGATAGTTTGAGGAAAACAATGCTGCATTTGCCTTGCAAGGCTTGCTGGCTGCAGCTTTGCATTTCTGTGCCAGGGATCCATACCATATGCATTGCCCTTTACAGGCTGTTGTGTTCAGGGTATGTTGGGATGCCAAGACATGTGGTTCCTCAGAGACCTGTACTTGCCAGGGACCTTTTACTTTTCTGGGAATGCACAGGGCACAGCTGGAATGCAGGGTGCTTACCCAGGAGTACTTCCTGTGTCTGCCAGACACAGTCTCAGGGAATTCACGTGATTGTCTTAAAGATGCAAAATGCAGGAATGTCCCTGTGTTCTGTGCCTTGTGCTCCTGGCTTTTATCTTTGATTACCTACTCAAATTTTGTCTTTTTCTTGTCTCCAACTTTTAAGGTTCCTCAGAGATTTAGGGCTAAATGGGAAGTCAGTGTTGGACAGGCAGAAGACATTCTTCTCAGAACAGAGGATCAGAAGTGCAGCCAGAACTCCAGCGAGCCGGACAGCGAGAAGGACGTGCAGCTGGAATACTACACCAATGGCCCTGGAGCAGAAAGGGACACGCCACTGAATGGCTGCTTTAAATCCTTGGCTTTTGACTCCAGACACGTGACCAGTGAAAAAGGAAAATTGCACATCAAGCCACACGTGAAAACAACCTCGGAAAGCAGAAAAAGGACTAGAGTAAAAAAGAGTGGTGCTGGAGAGGAGGCATCGAGGGAAGAAATCAAAGACAAAACACCAGAGAGCGTAGTCAGAAATGTGATTATTGGGGACCTACCAGAGAAACACGCGTCTCACGAGCTTCGCCGGATAGCCAACAGCCTGACAGCATCCAGCAGCACCAGGGAAAACCATTTGCTGTCCTCCTTTGGAGAAAGACGTTTTGAAAAGACTCCTTTAAAACCAGACTATGAGAATCGTAAAAGCGATGCTCTGAAAAACACCTTCCAAGGGGATTTGTTTTCCAGCTCGTCTGTTGAGAGAGAAAAGAGCTCCCTGGGCATTTTGTGCAGTTCCAAGTTAAAAATACACTATTCTGCATCTGATGCTGGTGTAGAGAAAAAACTAACTGAATCAGATTCTTCTTCTTCCCTCTCTGATGGTGGGAACAGTGATGTAGATACCATGGACCAAAGTTCAGAGAGAGCCTCTAGTGCTCTTGAAGTTAGTGATTCTTCAGATAAAGTGGAGAAGGACTTTCCTATGACGTCAAGTGGAAACATTAAACTTTCCATGTATCTTTCTCAGAAGAGCAGCAGAAGGGCCAGGAAGAAGTCGCACAGAGATCACAAATCTCTGGGAGGTTCAGCAACCAACAGACTTGATGCTGAATTTGCAGATGGGGAGCTTGAAGTAGGTTTCTCTGATGCTGAGATGTCATTGACACCTCTCGAGTGCTCTTCGGATGTGAGAAATGACAATCTTTCCCTGGCAAACAAGCACACTACCCCCCAAAGTGTTTCCAAGGACAGCTCCTGGCCTGCTGTTACAAATCAAGCAATCTTGAAATCGAAAAGTGTGAAACTACCCCGAATTAGGAGTATAAAATGTAAACATAAAGAGAAGGTTGCTGGGTTGGAGCCTTCTCTTGCAGAAGAGGATGGTGGTATGAATCACTGCTCTTCAGATACCAAAGGTTTCTCTGGCCTTCCAAGAGATTCTCTTCAGAGAAGTGGAAAAGTTGATGGTCAGAAACTGTTGAACAACATGCATGAGAAACCCAGGGATTCTGCTGAAATCGAAACAGCCGTGGTGAAGCACGTTCTGTCAGAGCTGAAGGAACTGTCCTATCGGTCCATGAATGATGATGCCAGTGACTCTGGCACTCAAAAGGCCACAGTACCTTTGCTTTTCTCTTCTGCCTCTGGTCATGGTCGTTTGCCTATTGAACCAGATTACAAATTCAGCACCTTGTTAATGATGTTGAAAGATATGCATGACAGTAAGACAAAAGAACAGCAACTGATGACTGGTCAAAATATAGTCCCATTTCGAAATGCCAGCACAGGTGATAGTTCTGGAAGCAATTCTGCAAGCGGTCTCAAGTCTTTGTCTATTGTAGGTCCCCCATATAAAATAGAAAAAAATGGAGATTGTGTCCAGGAAACAGTAACTCCAAACTCCGCTATAAGCAACTCCTCATTTTCACGCAGTCCTCCAACCAAGTTGACAGGGATTGGTACTGGTAAAAGGGAGCCTGCAAGTCCTGCTGTTTCTGGGACAAACGGCACAAATTGCATGTCCAAACGCAACTGTTCAAAATCTAAGCAGTCATCAAAGCTTGGAGATAAAACAGTTTCAAACAGAAAGGACTTAAAACCAGGAGGGCCAAGTAAGTTCCTAAGTCGGTTACCCAGAGATTCAGGAGAACATGCATTCCGTGGGCACGGTTCGGTTACCAGTCCTCTAGGGAATGAGGCAGAAGATGCTGAGAGGAAGGAGTGTATTGATTTAACAGAGCATTCAACTGATGAAGACTCTGCCTGTTTATCTGATGACAATTTAGGTCGTATTGGAAGGAGACCTGAAGCTGGTAGAAATAAAGAGAGCTGCAATTCTGCTGAAAATGGGGAGAGTCCAGACTTGGATTCAGAGGCAAATAGTGAGAGCTCTCTTGGTGATGAGTCTAATGATACAAATCATGTAGCACCCAAAAAGCGATGGCAGCGTTTTAACCAAAGCAGTGCTAGATCTAATAAGCACACCAGTAGATCTAGGGAACAAGGAAACTTGGAGAGTGCCTTTGGCCTGAATTCTCGTGGCTTTTCACTGAAGGGAAATGAGTGCTTGGGACGTAGGCATTCCCCTCATTCAAAGGTGCTTGAGGGAGACCTGGCAGTTCAGGACTTTGAGAATCGTGTAGACTTAGTTGATAAACGTTTGAATGTATGTGGTAAGCCAAACACCAGTGTGATGGACTCAGAAACAGAGCTTGGCAACTTTGCTCCCCAGTCTGAATTCTCTGCACAAGGTAAGGGAGCTGGACTTGCGCCAGAGTATTTGTATACAATTTACACTTTTTTATTTAAAGGATAAGTTACAAAACTTGTGGCTGCCTTGACAATGTGAAGATGTCTACCTCTGAGCAGAAGAAAGTGTGGGACCTTGGTATGAGTTCTCTGAAAGCATGGAGGACAAAGGAGGCAGGTTAATTATGAGCTTGTACTCAGGTTGTTGGTCAGAAAATCTTACACACATTACAAATCTTTAGTTCTTCCGTGGTGAAAGGTGAAATAAGAATCCTTCTGAGCCTGAGCCTGGGATTTTTTTTTTAACTTGCACCTTCTTAATGTGTTCCTTAGAGCCACAAGCTTGGTGTTGGTGGGATAGGTCAGTGCTAGAAAGTTCCAGGAAACTGAGCCTCAATGGTTGCTCTGTTTTTTATCTTTTATGTGCTGTTTGACATAGTTTGTCTTTGGTTTGTTCTGTAGGATTTCCTCAAGACAATGTGTTGGGAGTTTTTTTGATTTTAGTGTGGAATTTTATTATGTGCTCACACATATTGTGGAGCCCCACAGATTTCAGGATTTACAGTTCTGGTGTGGCTGCCTGATGGGTGAAGGAGAGAACAGAAGAGAGGAAAGCTGCCAGGGAGGCTGGGCTGGAGGTGGGTCTAGAATAAGGCAGACAGAAGTAAGGCAGTGACATTGGAAAGGAAATGACCTAGGGAGGAGGAGGCTTCTGAGGACCAAAAGGCAAGAGTGCCCTGCCTCTCCCACAGAGGTGGGGACATTTGGTTAAAGCCAAAGGAAGAAATAAAAGGGTGTGTGGAAGGAATAGGACTGACAGAAGCATATTCAGCAAGTACCATCCTCCGGCTTCTGCAGGGAATCTGGGGAAACACACCTTAAAAAAAAAGAACACAATTAGGTTTCTGCATAGGTTCCACGAAATTAAATTGCTCTGTTCTAATTGCGATATCATAAAATAATACAACTAATCATAATTTTGAGCCTGTGTGCATTCTGTCACTTATGTGTCCCCTCAGTGCACATTTTGATGTGTGTATTTTGCTTTTTGTGGTTGCTGGAGGCGGCCTGCATTTCTGTTTCAATTGTGGCAGAGGCAGTTCCTGGCTTGGTAGTGGGGCCTGCCCAAGGCAAGTTGCAGCAGGCACAGAAAACAAACCCTATAGGGTGTAACACATGGGGTAAAAGTTCTGGTTTTAAGTCATGACCAGCTTAATCATTCACTGACTCCTCTGGCTGGGTCTGTGTGTTTTTGAGGACTGAAGTCTCTTCAGAGCAGGTGAGAGGATGCACGTTCTGGGCTGTGCTGTGGGTTCTTCCTTCACACCGAGATCCAGACAGATTCTTACGGCTTCGTGGTGGTTTGGCAGTTGAAGCATCCCTGCAGTGATGCTGTGTGAGGTAAAGATAGAGTTCTGCAGAGAGAGCTAAGGAAGAGGATGCAGTAAAGGCAGTAAAGAGGAGGGAGAGGCAGTAAAGTTAGGAGGCTCTAAATAGTTGCCTGGTGAGGATACTCATCCCATAACTGCTGAAATGTGTGTTTCACTCAGACACCTGTGCAGAGTGTTAATAGAGGCTGAAAATAGCTGTGTTTGAGAAAGTTGTTTCTTTCTTCTGTTTTGGCCAAGTTTGATATTTTCATGCTTGTTTAACCACAAAGCCACAATAAAATGTAGCAGTCTTGTCCAACATGCCTGTTTAGAAGCGTTGCATTGAAATGCTTTGTTACAAAATGCTTCCGTTTTAAAGGCACCTCCTACAAATGAAATGAAGCAAAGAAAATATTTATTGTTTGTTCCAAAACTTCCAGGAAACCACAGGTGTTTTCATGACTAGGGGAAATCTTTGGGCAGTATTACTTAATGATTTTGAATGCTAAAAAAGTCAGAGATATTCACAGGTATTCTGGGAAGTGAAAAAAGACATAAATGTGCATCACCTTGTTTTTGCAGCTTGCTGAGAAGAGATGTTACAGAGTGCCAAGGTTCAATTTTTTGCAGCTTGCCGTGCGTTGGCGTGTTGTGGCACGGGTGGTTAGGGTTGTGGTGAGGAAACACCTTTTACCTTGCAATGGTACCACACTGCAGAGAGCAGAAGTGTCGCAGTCACTGGCTCCCTGATCTCATTGTGGAACAAACAAAGCAATAAATGGGCTCGCAGTAGCAGATGGGGAATTCGTAGTATATAAAAAAATGCCAGGGAGGAGGGGAAGGGAAGGAATTAAGCTTACATGTTCCTAGTGAAACTAGTGACTGAACTGTGTTACGGGAAAACAGTGTTTTCCTGTGGCCTGCACTAAAACCAAAAGACTTTGGGTAAACAGCAAAAGAGTAATGAATGGCCTTTGGTTCTGGTAAAAGTACTGCAGGCAAGTTAGATGTAGCTTGTAGGGACATGTTGGGTGAAATTTCAGGAGCCTCTCAGTCTGATGTGTTTTGATTTCTTACCTGAACTGCTTGAAGTCCTTAAAAATCCCCCCTGCTAAGTTGGGATTTTGGAAAATAGGAAAATCAAAAATTCTTTAGGCTGTCTCAAAGAATTATCAGCTCTTCCCACATGGAACCTCTGGAAGAGAAGGCAGGAACAGCTATTATCCACAGATGTCTTGTGATTGTCTCAAAAACACAGTCTTGAAGCTGCTTTCCTTTTTCTTAGCACATTCAGAGAGGAAGCGCCTTAGAAAGCCGAGTAAACGGCTTCTGGAATATGCAGAAGAATATGATCACTTGTTTGCACCCAAGAAAAAATCAAAGAAGGGCCAGGAGCAATTGCAAAAGGTGGGTAAAGGCCAGTGTGCTTTCCGTGGTTATTACTCCAGGGCTGTGGTCTGTGTGTGTTTATGTTGTTGGTGGCTGAGTGTTCTTGCTGTGTGCATTGTGTGTTTTCACCAACGTATTTCACCTGCCAGGTGAATTCTGTGGCGAGGTCTGAATTTGAAGGAGGCGCTCCTGCACAATGCAGTCCTAACAGAGATACCCAGCGGGGGCCAAGTTCTTTGGTTTCAACTCCATCTTCAACCAAAGAGTCCCCTCCTGTCCTTGAAGCAGAGTGTTCCTTCTCAGAACTGGGATCCCACTCCACTGATCCCCCTAATCAGGTTCCAGGAGGATCTTCAGATTTTCCAGAGGTGGTGGTTCTGTCTTCCTCAGATGCTTCTGAAGTTTCTGCTTCTCCAGATGCAGAAGAGGGATTCCTGAAAGCAGGTAAGTGGCAGGTTTTGTGATGATGCTTTTGTAAGTGAAAGTAACACAAGTTCAGTGGAAAAATGATGCTTGGGGCAGAAAAGGTGAAATGAAAAGGTCAGAGGCTGTTGTTCTGTTTGTTCTTGCCTTCCTTCACTCACTGACTTACTGTGTTGAGAATGGAGGGCAGGTGCAAGGGTGTCCAGTGACCTGGTATTGTTGCCTTTCTGTAGCCTGTGGTGGTCCTCCTTAGATCCTGGCACAGAATGCCTTTTTTATCCAAATGAAGGAAGCCACAACTCCTCTGAGTCTTAACTGTGCTTCCAAACAGTGACATTCCTTTAGCATGATGGTCTCTTGTTGCTATAAACTCCTTTGGATGAACGTTGCTGTGCTGAGGGTGATGCAGAGTCTAAGCTGCATTGCTCATGGAGTGATATTTTGCTCTCCTAGATAGCTCAGGGAGCTGTAGCACAAAATTGCCTCTGGAAAAACTTTCTCCTTAAGAGGTTCTAAGCATCTGTAGAAATTTTTGAAGACTTGTGTGAACAGCAAGCCAGGACCTTGGCTTTCAGTAAGGCACAGTGTAGAAGGAGTGTGGTTTTTACCTTTCCATCAGTGTCAGTCTCAGGGTCTCCTTTCAGTATGTTTATTCTCTGATAGCATCTAAAGACATGCCCAGAGTTACAGCCCTGATGTTCTTGCTGTGCTAACTTAGAGGGAACACTGTTCCTAAAGAGCTTGTAAGTAAAAAAAATAAACCAAGCAGGCAGATTTAGGGTCAGTGGGAGGTCAGTTAGCCTGTCATATGTGAGGGAAGAGGGGTTGCCTCTGGAGACTTGTGGGTGTCACAAGGAAGTGGGGAGTTAGAGGGGATTAAAGGAGGAAAAACTGAGGATGTGAACCCAAGATTGGAGATGCAGGAGAACAGAACAGGCTGCAGCAGTGGGAGCCAACATCCAGTCTGCAGGGTTAGTGTAGCTCTTTCCCCTCATTTCCCCTCACCTCTTGCTGAAGCACACAGATTGGGCAGAAGCTTGTCTTGAGGGTTAGAAGTGTGATGGATGAGCTCTGCCTACAGAGGTGTCAAAGGGCACAGCTGAGACTGTCGAAGGCAGCAGATGAATGGGGTGGGATGGGTAACAGGCTGTGTCTGTGAAGTGTCTGCACTCAGCATCAGCATTTCCTGGTTCTAAGTTTATACTGTTACCAAAATTAGTGAAGGAGCCTGGGTCCAGCAACTTCCCATCTCCCGAGGGCCAGGATAAAGCTTGAGTAGGAAACAGTGCAGGTTACACCTGGTTTTGTTTGGAGTATCTTTTCTCAGGTTAAACCAGGATTGTGATCTCCAGCCTGTTTACTACAGCAACATGAATGCTGGTGTGAGGGGTGTGAGAGTGTAGGCAGGGCTGTGTCAGTGGTAGGACTGGCTTATGCAGATCAAAGTGTTTGAGAAATTATGATGTGGATTGTGCTGCCAGCATGTGTTACCTGCTGGCAGTGAGTTCACAGCCTCCCCTCTGTGGGTGGATTTTTATATTACATATTGAGGTGAGCCTGAAGGTCATGGCAGACTGAGGTCTGTTTTTATTGAAGTTGTACAGAAGCAGGTAATTGGCATCTCTGCCCTAGGAGCTTATCCCAAAGACAGGGTGAAACAGATTGTTTTGAACTGTTGGCTGCTATTTACTTAATGGTCTTAATCTGATGGAAGACAAGAAAACCCCTGTTTATCTGATGTGGAGGGTTTTATTGCAGGAACCCTTGAAAGCAAGCGTCAAAGGAAGCCCACTAAAAAGCTCTTGGAATCCAATGACTTGGACACTGCCTTTATGCCAAAGAAGGAGGAATGGACTCCCCAAAAGAAGGTACTTTCCTTCCAGCTCTTTGGAAAACTGGATAGAAAACAGGCCTAGACAGCAGATCCTGCTAAACAAGACACAGTGCAATGGGATGTGGTTTTCTATTGGCTGCAGCCCAGGAGTAAAGGTCCACCCTTCCCAAGGTGCTGGTTGCTGTGTTATGATGAAATAATCCACTGTCCCCCACCCCTCCCAGGTTGTAATGGAGACTGGGTCGTTTGGCTTAAAATCTCCTTTTTTTTTTAATTGATTTATATGGAAAAGGAGTCATCTGGATGCTGATTGGGAAGGTGTGAGCAGAAATGTTCTGCACAGAGGCTTTCTGCCATGTTACAGTGTAGCTTGAACTTGAACCAAAGGCTTCGTCCTTTTCCATCAGATTTCCTCTAAGCAGTGTTTTTCTTTGTTACCTTCCCAAGTGAGCTGATGAATGCATGCAAGTGCAGAGCTTGAAGCAGGATGGAGACTTGAGGTGAATCACATATAGGATACTGTGTCTGATTCAGATTTTTGAATAGAATGCTGCTCTTCCCCACTGAATACTCAATATTCAGTGACATGGTTTGGAAAAAAGCAGCTTGTATTTATTTCAGATCATGTACCTGCACAAAATCTGTTCCCATCGTTCCTAAAGTTGAGTAATAACATTTCTTTCCTTTTTCTTTCACTGTGAGGCACAGTCTTAGTACAGTTATCACCATTACAGTAATGTGCAGGCCATTTCAGACCACTTAAGGTCTGTAAAAGTGTAAACTCAGAAGAGAGTGTCTTTTCCTAGCACCTTAGAGAGTATTAGCAGCCTTTTAGGGAGAGCACAGGACGCAGTGAATGGTGAAGCTGATGAGCACAAGACACATCAGACTCCACATTCCTTCCTGCCCAGGGACAGCCTTTTATGTGTGTGATTTATCACACACACAAACCAAATATTTTCTTGTAAAACCTTAAATGACTGATGAATTCATGACCTGGATGGTAAATTAGGTGTTGCAGTCATTCCAAAAGATTTCATGGCTGAGGAGTGTGTGCCTGTGTTTTCATCTGGTGACTTGGCTCTCCTGTGTGTTTGTAGGCTGCTGGCCCTTCAGAGAGTGACAGCTCAGAGCTCTACTCACCAGCCCACTTCCAGGACCTGGGAGAAGGTAAGTAAAGGCAGGCATAGCAGGGCAGACTGTTGGGACATTTGGATCAGTGCCTGTGGCACTGCTTCTGTAAGTGCTTGGTGTTCTGGGTTCAGCAGCCCAGCAAAAGTTGCTTAAACCAGTATGAATTGGTGATTCTCTGATGGCTGCAGGGCTGAGTGCCTGCAGGCTGGTGCTGCCCCAGCCCTTGGGCCATCAAAGAATATGGGACCCAGCCTGAAGCCCTCAGAAAGCTGCAGAACTTGGTGGTGTCACCTGCAGCAGGGGAATAATTTCTGCATTTTCCATGAATGGTCTTTCTGTTGCATCCCAGCTTCTGAAAAGCTCTTGGAGAAGCAGCGGAAGCGCAAGAGGCAGCGCCACACCTCTGCTGCAGTCCATTCCAAGAAGGAGAAGAATGAGGAGGCGCTGGGGGAGACCCCACACTCTGAGGTACTGTTGGGTCTTCATGCTCTCATCCCTATAATGTGTTTGCTGCTTCCCAGGGTACTTGGCAGAGCCTAAGCTAGAGGCGTCTTTTGGCCTGTTGTTTGAGAATTTGTCCCACTGATGCAGCTGCATGAGCTGGGGTTGGGCTGAAGACACCTCCTTGATCTAGTAGCTGTTTTATTGTGATGCAGAAGTCAGGCTCTGTTTTCGAACTGCTACTCAGGTAATTCTCTGTTAGAGAGGCTATTCTGAATTCATGGAACCAGGTTTTGCCTGGTGTCTTGCTTTGCACCTCAGAAAATCCATCTGCTGTGAAAGGTCTTTTCTGGGGGTGGGACTCTTGCCCCTTCACACACCAGTATGAAGCACAAGCATTAGACTGGACTTCAGCTCCTTCTGCTTGCACCTGAACACCAGGAAGAGCCAAGAACCCCATTGGAGGGGCTGGGGGGGACTGTCTGTGACTGCTCTCAAGAGCCTCTGATTGCATTCTGCCATCCAGCAGAAAGGGATAAGTGAGGCAATTCCCTCTACTGCATACTAGCAGGGTCAGCATACAAATATCTCTGACAAGCACATTTTGCCTTTTAGGAATGAGCCAGTTTTCAGCAAGTGTAGGGGAAGCAAGACTTCCTGTGCCAGGCAGAACACCTCTGGGCCTCTCGCCATCGCCTCTCACTTCCAGTGGCCCAGATTCAGCAGCAGGCAGGATAGTCAGTATGTATTTCAGGAGCCAATTATAGATAAATATTGTTATATTTGTTGTTGTAACACAGTTTACAGGAGAACACAAACCTCTCACCACTTTAAACAGTTCCAGCCATCCTGCTGCATTTTGGAAAGGGCATTTCTGATAAAGTTAATAAATTGAGGTAATTCCCTTGGTCCATGTAAGCTTTCCTGTGCTGGTTCTTTTTGAAGTGTGCTCATCTGGACTAATGTTTTAAAACAGCCTGTACAAATACCTTTGCCAGTGCTGGGCAGGGGCAGTTAACATTGTCTGCTGTATCCACTAAGAGACAGCAAATTCTCTATGAAAAGAGAGCCAGAGAGCAGCAAAGGTCTAGGCCATGGCTCTGAATCCTGTACCCACCACTCGCTGCAGAGGAAACCCAGTCTTAAGTGTCTCCAGCTGTAGACACCTGTTCTGAGTACCAGAAGTCAGGTATGGTGTAAACCATGCCAAAAAAAAAAAGTCAATGCTTGACACCTTTGCCCACATCCCTTTCTGTGTAATTGTGTCTCTTTAGCTGCTGTGGTGGGTGTTCATTCCCTGGGTGCTTGGGTTCTGGTGAGTGTTGGGATGCTCTGGACATGCAGTTGTGCTCACATGTGGAATTCAGACCATGCTGGTCCCTCAGTGACTGCACACATTGGGCAGGGAACTCCATTTTGCTAGGAAAAAATACATGGTCTGATGATACAGCACAGTGAAGCCTTGGATGCAGCTGCCTTCCAGGGAAAAGAGGGCAGAGGAAAGCTTGTCAGCCTGGGCTGAGCTAAGCAGCTTTCTCTGACCTTGCCCATCTGTGGAGCGAGGAGTGCAAATTTACAACATCAGAGCAGTAAGAGACTGACAGAATGGGATGAAAAATGCTGTTGAAATGGTTGTCAAGGTTGTGAGCCAAGGTCAGGCTGTGCCAAAGAACAGGTTAGGCTTTGGGATTGTGCCAGACACAGCAGCAGGGATAGTTCTGGAAGAAGACCTGGGATGAGCCCTTCTTTCTGCAGGAGGTATGTAGTGATGCTGTGCTTGTGCTGGGCAGAAGAATGAGGGGAAACAGTGACAGGTCCTTGAGTGATGGCCTTGAGTGGCAGTGCAACTTTTCCATGTTCACAAAGGATGGGCCTTGCCCATCCTGCCTAGCTCTGACATCCCTTCCCTGGGCAGTTCTGGGAGCAGTGTTAAAACAAGGCTGTACTCTGTAAGATATGGTGGACTGGCAGTAGCCTGTAGTTGGGATTTTCCCTAGAACTCCAGAGTGGGCTGGAAGCCCACTGGCAGGGTGGTGTTTCCTAGCCTTTAGTTCCCTGTCCTGACAAAATCCATGGCACTTCTGCTGAGTGTAGCTGCAGGACCAGCTGTATTTTGTGGTAGAAACAAGTGTCTCTAGGATACTGCTGTTCTTCCCTGGCCAGGTCCCATGGGCACTGTGGGAAGCTTTATGGCAGGATGCTTGACTTGGCCCATGAGTGTGTGTTTGGGCCTTTATCATTTGAAACCCATCCTCTCCCCAGGATTGCTCGTTCACCAGTGGATGTACAGGACAGTGGGAGACTCCACACCTCAGTCAGGATGAGGTGCAAATGCCCTGCTGTACTGCTTCTTTTGAGGCTGGCTGACTTTGTACCAACACAGGCCTTGAGTACCTTTGTGTTTCCGTTTGACACGGGTTAGGACAAGCTGAGATAAGTGTAGAGGAAAAATGTGGTTCATTTAGTGTGTGACAGGTGCTATGAAGGTTGAGGTTTTTCATTTGTGTTTCCAGTGCGAGTTGGTACTGGGATGCATCTGACTTTAGTCTACCTGATTTGTTTCTATTCAGGGCTGACTCCTTGCTCAGAGGGGGGTTATGCACAGTTGAATGTGTGTTTTTAATCATCTGGTAAACTAAGAACTCTTTTCTTTCCTTTCCTGTAAATCTTTTGGTGGAACTGTTTGGGGGATGTTCTCTCCAGGGTGCGTAACACACAAATCACCTGCCAAACCAATTACTGTCGGAGCTCAGTGACTCAATTTATAGTTTCCAAGTCAGGATAGGTGCTACTGACAGTCCTAATTGTAGTTTTCTCTTTAAAGGGGGAGACATTGGTTCATGGGACTGCTGCAAGCCCCAAAGAGGGTCATGAGGAGGGGTCAGAGAATGACCATGGAGTGCCTTCGTCCAAAAAGATCCAGGGGGAGCGTGGAGGAGGAGCAGCTCTCAAGGAGAATGTGTGTCAGGTAGTGTTCTTGAAGAAATCTCTTTGAAACTATCCCACTGTAAAGTATTTTTGCGTAAGTTTTGGCACACATTGGTGCCCCAAGTAAGCCCAGGTAGCCTCCAAGTACTTATTGTAGAATTAATCAGCTTTTTGTGCTTTGTATCAAGCATTTCTCCTGCAATAGCCTTCTTCCTTTTAAAGTTCACAGAAGTTAGGGAGATGTGACCAGCATAAGATATATTTTAGCCAATGTAGGATATCAAGGAGTCAATGATAACTGTGGTTATACACAAACTGCTTGAATTAACTGACACAAAGAAAAGGTAGCATTTTCCCCAGGGGGTCTCTGCCGGCAGTTCCGGGGGGATTGCTGCTGTCTGGGATGCTGCAGAGAAGAAAATTGCTCAATTTTTGTGTTTCTTTCCCACAGATCTGTGAGAAGCCAGGGGAGTTGTTGCTGTGTGAGGCTCAGTGCTGTGGTGCTTTCCACCTGCAGTGCCTTGGGCTCTCCGAGATGCCAAAGGGCAAATTCATCTGCAATGAGTGTTCCACAGGTAGGGCAGCTTCTGTGAGTGCAGTACTGGGGCTTACCTGGTGCATCCTGGACTGGAGTGATGTGCCTGCTATAGGGCTGCTGGGTATAGCTGTCAGTCCTCAGTTATTGATTTGATGTCTGATAATGATTTTCTAATTAGAGTCATAGAAAATCACAGTGTGATTTGGCTGGGAAGGGACCTTAAAGATCATCAAATTCCACTCCCCTGCCACAGGCAGGAGCACTTTCCACTAGACCAGGTTACTCCAAGCCCTGTCCAACCTGGCCTTGAATGCTTCCAGATATGAGGCATCCACAACTTCTCTGGGCAACCTATGCTAGGGCCTCACCACCCTCACACAGAAGATTTTTTTCGTAATGTTTAATCTAAACATAGTCTTTGTTGATTTGAAGTAATTAATAATGTCTTCAAATATTTACCAGCCTTACTGTTGATTCAGACTTGTTGTACAAAGAAGTGAATATCCATGATCTGCTGGGAAAGAGAGAAATTCTTACCTGGGACTGTGGAAATGGGTCTGGTGGGGGAGGAGGAGTCTTTTTCAGGCTGGAAAGGGGGAAAATCTTAAAGTAGGGCTATTGATTTTTTTTCTTTTTTTCCCTGACCTGAAGTCCCACCTATAATAATATTTATTTTGATAATAGAGTGGAGTTCTACTGCAGCTTCAAGCCAAACCAGCCTGGTGCAGAGACATGTGCTCTGGGATGGGTGCAGCAGGCTGGGAAGTTGTGCTGTGCTATTAGACAGCCTGGTGACAGCCTCAGGTCCTCCTTTAGCCCTCCTGTGTGACCGATGCTTTGCTCTTTCTCCAGGGGTCCACACGTGCTTTGTGTGCAAGAGCTGCGGGGAGGACGTGAAGCGGTGCTTGCTGCCCCTCTGTGGGAAGTATTACCATGAAGCCTGCATACAGAAATACCCACCCACAGTCCTGCAGAACAAGGGCTTCCGCTGCTCCCTGCACATCTGCATGACCTGCCATGCTGCTAACCCAGCAAACATCTCTGCCTCTAAAGGTACCCACTCCTCCAGGGTGGTCTGGGGGGCGCAGTCACCTGGTTTTTCTTTGTTTCACGTCCACCTGGTTCAGCAGTTCTTTGCGTTGTTGCCTTTGTGTCCTTGCCACAGCACTGGCTGTGTTTGCTGAGGAATAGCTGCTCCCAGGGGAGTGGAAGGGGGTGGTGTCAGAGTGTGAGGCTCAGCAGCACTCCCCATGGTTGGACATGGCAGCTGGAATGTTCCCAGGCTATCCAGAGACTCGGATTCCTGCACGCCCAGCCTTGCCTCAGGCCTCAGTGGGTTTTTGAGGAAATCTCTGGAGCTGTACAGACACGCTCGTGTTTCTCCCACCTGCTCCTCACTCTGCCACTGCTGCAGATGGTGCCTTGCTTAGCAGCACAGGCTGTCAACAGAACAGCATCAAGAGCTGCACAGAGCAAACTATGATATTGTTCTACTTATCCATTTTTTTCTATGTAAACTCTCATCTTGTAGTAGAGACACCCTTGGGCTAAGCTTCCCAGGCAAACATTTGTTTGAGCTGTTTGCAGCAATACCTTGACCTTTATCTCACAGCAAACTTAAAACTTTTGTGATTGCTGTGTATGTTTGCTTCTAAGGCTGCCTTTCTTTAATCCTTGGAATCTTAAGATGAGTGACAATAAGACTGACTGTTTTTATCCTCAAGTTGGTGTCATGTCAATGTTGGCTTTTTTGCCCCCATTTATCAGTATTTGGTGTAGAAAACAACACCAAGGCCAAAAGCCTGCAGCCCACAGCTGGCCACTTCCCCACTGAACATTTGCTGACTGTCTGCTGCTTTTCGGTGGTCACATTTACCCCTTTTCTCCCACCTCTTCTTCCTGTTTATTAATCTGCTGTGAGGAACTGAAAATGGGCTCTCAAAAATGTCACATAAACTAGGCCTGTGGGGAAGTCTGAATTGCCTGGAAGTTCTGGAATTTCAGGGTAAAATCTGATAAACAAGAGGCAAGTGGCGGTGTTTGCAGAAGCTACATGGATTGATTTCATTATGTGCAGATAAGCACTTGGAACACCCTGTCTGTAATTACTGTCGGAGCTGATTTAGTAATTATTTGTGTATGATAGGAAGCAGTCCCAGTCTGTGAACTCTTGAACTGTTCCTGCACGGCATGCAGGAGATCTTTCATTTCTAAATAATACAATTTAACTATGGTATAGATATTACAGATTTTATAATTTTATATATGTTTAGTTATATTAAATAACTTAATAGGAATGCAGTGAGTATATCATGGGCGTTCTATAAAAATTAAAGGTCCACTTCCTTCTCCAAAGCTGATTTTGAGATAAGCTATGAGTAGGGTTGAGTTTTAGTTGGAAGGAGTGTGATCCTGTCCCTGTGCTGTGGCTGTTGGGTGCAGGTCGCCTGATGCGCTGCGTGCGGTGCCCGGTCGCGTATCACTCCAACGACTTCTGCCTGGCCGCCGGCTCCGTGGTCCTGGCCTCCAACAGCATCATCTGCCCCAACCACTTCACCGCGCGCAGGGGCTGCCGCAACCACGAGCACGTCAACGTCAGCTGGTGCTTTGTCTGCTCAGAAGGTGAGAGGGTCAGCGCTGGCTCCCCTGGCACCGGGGAAACCCCGGCAGGAATTCATTGCAAAGGGCAGAAGCTTTTCCCATCCAGAATGTCCCAGTGGGAACTGCAGAGAGCAGACTGCCTCCCTATCTCTGCACATAACTCCAGGCTGGGATCTTTTCTGGATCCTTAGATGGGTTCTTTTTTATCATGAGTAAGGCCCAACTTTTGAAAAGGGCTTGCAGGAGATCATCATTGCATTTTTGCATGTCTGTCTGGAAATGGGTAGTGCAGGGCTTCTGCACAGTGACTGATAAATTCCTCCTCCTTCTCTTTGCAGGGGGCAGCCTTTTATGCTGCGAGTCGTGCCCAGCTGCGTTTCACCGTGAGTGTCTAAACATTGAGATGCCAGAGGGAAGCTGGTATTGTAATGATTGCAAGGCAGGCAAAAAGCCACACTACAAAGAAGTAGTCTGGGTGAAAGTTGGGCGCTACAGGTAGGTGAAGATAGAACAGATTTGTCCCCATCCCTTCTTCATGCAGTGCTCATAGTGATGGAGGTGAGAAGCTGCTCCTCTCTGCAGGGTTCATTGCAGCAGTCCTCTGGCTTTTTTACATGCACATTGCTGGTAAAATGTGAGCTTTCTTCCTCCTCCAGTAGCCTCTTTTCTCCCCACCAGCCTTGCTGGTAG
This sequence comes from Cisticola juncidis, assembly GCA_013400215.1. NCBI lineage: Eukaryota > Metazoa > Chordata > Aves > Passeriformes > Cisticolidae > Cisticola > Cisticola juncidis. The sequence continues at coordinate 78,944 of VXBR01012137.1, read as the reverse complement.
CCCTCACACACTTTTTCCCATGTCTACATGCATTAGTGTACTTTTGAGGTGGCTGGAAGTGAGGAAGCCAGAGGTTTCATCTGCCCTTCCCTATGTTGCAGGTGGTGGCCAGCTGAGATTTGCCATCCTAGGACAATTCCTGTCAACATCCAGAAAATGAAACATGACATTGGTGAGTTCCCTGTGCTGTTCTTTGGCTCCAAGGACTACCTGTGGACCCACCAGGCTCGTGTGTTCCCTTACATGGAAGGTGATGTCAGCAGCAAAGACAAGATGGGGAAGGGCGTGGATGGCATATACAAAAAAGGTAACTCATCTTCATCCAGGGAAATACATGGTCTTTCCCTCTTCATTCCTCTTTGGAATTCTTGTAGCAGAGAAAAATGTCTTCTTAAAACTGAAGTGAAATTAAATATGTAGAATAAGTTGCTGCTTATGATCATCCAGCATGCTCAGGGTGTGTGACTCCCAGAGAGGGAGAAGGGTGTGCAGATCTCAAATGCTTGTCTAGCTCTGACATATCTCAAAATTCAGGTGAGCTGCTGCTGTGTCAGCTTCCCTCTGTGTAATACGTTCATTATCTTGATATAAAAGTGCACCTGAGAATTGTGGATGCAGCTGCCTGGCATCTCTGCCCAAGAGGGCAGGCAAAGATAGCCAACAGATGGGATGCTTCATCACCCATGAGCAGGCCCCTGACTATAATTCCTGCACTTCCCTGCTGCATTGGCCTTTTCTTCATCCTCCTCTGTTGAACCTTGAGAGCACTGGGTGCACAGTGGCTGCCCAGCTCTGTGTGACCAGAGGCAGTTCCTCATAACAGAGCCTGTTCTCTCACTTAGCTCTTCAGGAAGCTGCTGTGAGATTTGAAGAGTTGAAGGCACAGAAAGAACTGAGACAACTTCAGGAAGACAAAAAGAATGACAAGAAACCTCCTCCCTACAAACACATCAAGGTGAGGGGAGGTGGTGGGGGGCAGGTGCGGAAGAGAAGTCTTGAGCTGTCGGTGCAGGTGATTTACAGGTATACAGAAACATTTCTGATGTTTGGGTGTCTGGCTGTTCTTGAGGGTTTCTTTGATCCTCTTTCCATCCTCAGCAAACTGGGTTGCAGTAACAGAGGTGCTCTGATTTGTTGGAACAGATCTGGTCATGCCTGTGCTGTCCATGTCAGTTGTGTGGTCTGAAGGAAGTGTCTGTCTGTCTTGTGAGCTCGGGGCAGAGGACTGGTAATGCTCAGTGTGGTGAAATCTCTGTGCTGCTGTTGGCAAGGTGGGCAAACCAGCCAGTGCAGGACAGAGGGTGGTCATGGTACAGTGCAACAGGGCTCTGTGGAGGGTGGTAAGCCACAGTACCTTCTATCATCTCTGCTATTGTTTTATGTCTCTTTCTGTATCAGTTGGTGACTGAACAGAAATACTGAAGCAGGTACACAAGCTGCAGTATCAGCCCTTTTCCTCAGTTCTGGGGAACTAGTCATGTTAAGGACTGTTAGTTATTACTATTATTGAGTTACAACTGGAGCATCACTAGAAGTCCTACAGGATGGAGGTGACTTGAGAGGAGAGCTGGGGCCAAGCATGTGCCTGTGTCAGAGAAGTGCATCCCAACTGACTAGAAACCCATTGACTCAGGGACTGTGTTCTTTTTTTGTTGTGTCTGTCTGCTCCTTCCCTTTTTTATGTGGCAAAATATGAAAGCTTAACTGATTTCTGTCACTTTTTGTATCTAGCTAGGATTTCTAGGCAGGCAGGTATATCCTGCATGAGTTACTGTGTGGTGTAAAGAGCCCAACTGACTGCTGTGGCAGCAGGATGGGCCAGGCAGCTTCAGTGGAGGAAGTAGTTTCTCATTACAGCTATTTTTAGGCTTCTCTGGCTGCAACATGAAGGAACTTTGGAAGCAGTTTAGAGCCTTTGAAATACCCTTTTATATAAATAATGACGGTTGTGGTCATTACTCATGGCAGCTCTTCTGAGATCTGGGTGCAAGCTGTTTGTCTCTCTGAAAGCAAAGCAGTTTGTAGGAGCACATGGTGAACTGGAGAAGGCTTCAGGGTGGAATGACTGAAGCTGTTTGTGTCCACTCCTTCTAAGGAGATCATCACTTCAAGTCCATCCCAAGGACCACCCTCACAAGAGGCTGCTGCAAAATACACTTGGGATCCTTCATCACATCAGGCTTGTGACTAGTCCAAGCATTGCCCTGTTTTGCTTTTTTTCCAGCAGTGCCTCAGAGAGTAGGGCAGGTGTGCTGGGCATGTGTGGTGTGGAGTGGCAGTGCCAGAGCAGTGTGACCCAATGCTGTGAGTCTTGCCCACTATTAATGAGCTGATGTGTCTGGGTAAGACATGGGAAGCAGCAGAGGAGAACCTGAGTGACAAGGAAGGTTGGAGATGAGATGCAGTTCTAGGAGGAAGGTGGGGGAGATTGTGTTGAGGAGATTATTGAGGGATTTCTGCTGGGTTTGTGTTTAAATAAAGGGGGATCAGGACCAGGCCAGCCCCAGGCAGGCTGTCAATGTGGAAACTCTCTGGGTGGGACTAGGTAACTTACACAGGGGCTGGAATAGTTTTGCTAAAATCCCTGTATTTTGTGTACTGGGAGAGGAAAGTGAGACAATGGTTCACCCAAGGGAAGAACATCAAGAAGCTTTTCTTCAGTGTCTCTCTTCAAAGTCCTGACTCTCTGTTGCCTGCTTTTCAGCACTCGCTGCCTTTAACCCAACCCCAAGGACCGAGCTCATGCCACAGACACGCCAGTCGCTTCTCCACCTGGTGCTGCACTCTGCTTCCTTCTGGAGCGGTTTTTAGAGAGCTCCTTGGCTTAACTCTGAGCTCCTCTTTGGGCCTTCCAACCCCAGCCTTGTCTGGTTTGGCTTCCATTTACATCTGCAGGACAGTTGGGTAGGGAGGTAACTGCATGGTAGGCCTTGTGTCACAGTGTGACAGCTGAGAGCACAGAACAGCTTGAATGTAACATTCAAAAAGCAGGGCAGTAAGGGAAAGCTGAGGAAAAGCACCTGACACTCAGACTGGAAAAGGTGCAGTTTGATGCAGAAAGTGGTTTGGTGCTGATCACAGGGATGGTGTGTGCCCAGTGAGAGTACTGGGCTGGCAACCTGAGCTGGATGTGGGCTCAGTGGTGATGGGAGGGGGACATTTGGCAGCCTCTCACCCTTCCAGGGTCACAGAATACACACTGCACCAGGTGATGCTAATGGGGAACCTGCATCCTCCTGAGCTCTTGCCTCTGACCTTTTGCCTCTCAAAATAGCATTCCCAAAAGTACAGCTGTGCCTGTACTTGTGTCCTTCTGCCCCTCGCTGTCACTGAGTCACTGCAGCCTTCCAGCTCGTAGGCCAGGGTGGAGTATAGAGGTGCCTGTCAGGGTAACCCGTGGCTCCCAAGAGCTCACGTCCCCTGTGTGCCTTGAAGGTGAACCGGCCGGTGGGGAAGGTGCAGATCTTCACCGCAGACCTGTCGGAGATACCGCGCTGCAACTGCAAACCCACGGACGAGAACCCCTGCGGCCTGGACTCGGAGTGCATCAACCGCATGCTGCTGTACGAGTGCCACCCGCTGGTGTGCCCCGCCGGCGAGCGCTGCCAGAACCAGTGCTTCTCCAAGCGCCAGTACCCCGAGGTGCAGATCTTCCGCACGCTGGCGCGCGGCTGGGGCCTGCAGGCCAAGACGGACATCAGGAAGGTACGTGCGCCCTGCCCGCGTCGCTTTCTCTTGTTGCTTCTCTCTAAGACTGAGCTGGAAGAGGACTTAGTGCTGTAGGATGCCATTTAGAAAAAATAAATGGATTAATTTAATCTTTCCAGTCTTGACAAGAGTGTGTTGGCTCAGCTGACCGAGAAAATGATTTGCATGTTGATGTCCCACAGGGTAAGAAAAGTGATTGCTTGGTCAGTGTGCTTGTAAGAACAATGGGATGGTACTCAGGCTTTCCAGATGGGGAACAGTGATTATTCCTCCCCCCCATTCTTGACTAGCCAGGCTTATCCAGCATGAGAATCTTGTCTCAGAAACAGAAACTGGGGCTTGGATCTTAAAAAAGGGCAGTGTCTTGGAGATGGCTATTATTACTGCTGAAACTGATTATCTCCACCTAAAACACTTGTATGTATTTTTTAAATGCAAAAAATAGTAATTCTTTGGACACACATCTGTGCTGAACAAAGAAGGAGGAATGTTAAATCCAGAAGAACTCCAAAGCTAATAAAGGGTGAAGTGAAACAGAGGACTATTAGCATAGTAGGAGAAGAATGTCTGAGAAAGGAGTAGGGATGACATGGTAAGAGGGAGACTTTGATAGAGGCAAAATGTTTCTGTCCTGTTGAAAACTTTGCTGCTTGCTATGTCAGAAGTTAAAGGATGTTTCTGCCATTCCATGTGCTTGTTTCACTTTCAGCAGACAGTCTGGAACAAGAAACACTCAGTTATTTAGTGGGGGGGACCTATTAGCCCCCCCTGGAGCAGAGCTGGGGTTCTCTTTAATGGCTGGAGGGAGTACAGTCTCTGCAGTACTTCACCACAGGAGAACTCCATGGATTCACTGCAGGAGCAGGTGCCCCAGGTGCATCCTGCTGCTCCATGTGGTTGGTCCCTAAAGGGATATTGTTTTCAACTGGAATGCAATTAGGGCAGTGCTTTGAGCTTTGCAGCAAAGTATTGTTCTTGTGGTTAACTTCTGTGCTGTCCCTGGATGCTAATTCTTTCTTTGGCACAAAGAATAGCCTGATGGTCACAGTTGTTTTTTAAATTTATTTTGAGTTATTTGAGCATGTGAAACAGATGTATGGTTCAGGGCTCTTGGTGAAGGTTATAGGTCAGACTGGCTGCAAAGTATAGGGAGAGATTTTTAGGAAGGAAACAGGAGCTAAGTTCTAGCACAAAGGTGGACATCCCTCCATCATGCAGATAATTTGTCTTGTCTGAATCAGCTTATTGTTTTCTTTTTGGCAGGGTGAATTTGTTAATGAGTATGTTGGGGAGCTCATTGACGAAGAGGAGTGCCGAGCCCGAATCCGCTATGCTCAGGAGCACGACATTACCAATTTCTACATGTTGACACTGGATAAGGTATGTGCAAGGAATCTCATGCCAGTGTCCTAAACAGAAGTAAAAAGATGGGAAGAAAAGCACGATAAGTAAGCAGTAAAAAGGTGGTAAGCATTGCTGATGAGCTGGTCTGCATTTTTTCTGAAAGGACTGAAATAACACGTAGTAGAGGAGCTTCAGGTTGGATTTCAGAGTTAGGAGAAAAGTCTGAACAGATACTGCCTGAGTTTGTTCAGAGGACAGTTATCTGAGGACCGTAGATCCTGCTTCAGCATAAGAGGCTGAATTTGGGAACACTGGGATCCTTCCCAGCAGCTGAACCTTGGAGAGCCCAGAATGGGACTGGTGTGTACCAGAAGAGGCATCAGCTCTCAGACATATAAGTTACAGGCATAGCAAGACCTTAATCTAAGGTCAGATCTCAGGCCTTGCTGTTCTCAGAAGAATGATGGATTTAGTTACACCCACAGGCTCCCCAGTGGATCCTGCAGGCCAGGTTGTGCTATGAGCTCCCGATTTTCAGAGGTTTGAGTGGTTTTGTCAGCTACTTTCTACACTTTGTCACTCAACCATGGAAAGATGAGAAGGAAACCATGAAAGCAGACGTGGGGAGGAAGCTGTTGAGTGTGGGACAGGGTAACAGTGACTTCTTTATGTCTTTCCCCTCATCCTGCTGCAAGTTCACACCGGCCATGTCTTGTTCGCCTTGTCTGGCTAATGGGGCAGACTCATGTGCTGATGTCTCCCTCATTACTATAAAAGCAAATCTCAGTTGCAGCTTCCCTCTCCTCTCCAGCCCCTTAACAAGCTGTGCACCAGTGCACCTCAGCTTACACACTCTTCCTGTTTTTCTTCTATATTCTGACTCTATGTAAGAAGTAGGAACTGCTATTTTGCTTTTAAGCAGAAGTTGAGGCCTGGAACCACACACACTGCCTTGGAAGTGTGCTGGTGTGGTGTTTATCCAGTACTGATGCCACAGGGAGACCTTGTTCCTCAGAAAGCCAGCAGTGGCACTGTTCTGGCTGTTTGGGAGCCCTGTGTCTTTGAGGAGAGGGATGATGTGCAGGAGGCTGTATTGCCCTGTGATCTGCCAGCACTGGCCAGAGGCATCAGAGCTGGTTGATTGCAGTTGATGACAGCTGATTGAAATGTGGTTTTCCGGGGCTTTTTTTTTGCAATTCCAGGATCGGATCATTGATGCTGGGCCAAAGGGCAACTATGCTCGGTTCATGAACCACTGCTGCCAGCCCAACTGCGAGACTCAGAAATGGTGTGTGAATGGTGACACCCGGGTCGGGCTCTTCGCACTTGTAAATATCAAAGCTGGTAAGGAACACACGGTCAATGCCTGCAGTGCCTCGGGGGTTCTGTAAGGAAAAGGGAGGGTTTGTAACGCCCTGGAAGAGGATTTAACTTTTATTTTTCATACGGGTATTCATGAGGTTTAACAGCAGCACTAAGGTGATGAAACACACACAGCCATGGTATCAGTGGAGGTTAATACAGGGCCCTGGAACAGGATCAATCCCGTTTTTAGCTGTAAAATATGGTAGGTGTGGGGGGTTGTACTGAATTTTTAATCTACACAGATCTATGGGGAGATTAATAGTTTGGTGTCCTTGTATAGTGGTGGCAGTCATTTGTGACATTATATTTTAAAAGTGCTTTTACTTCAGCAGGAAAACATTCTACTCTGTAATTCATTAACACCTTGCTTGGTTTTGATCTGCTTTTGTGCCAGGGACTGAGCTGACTTTCAACTACAATCTAGAGTGTTTGGGAAATGGAAAGACCGTTTGTAAATGTGGTGCCCCAAACTGCAGTGGCTTCCTAGGAGTAAGGCCAAAGGTATGACACATCTTTTAAGCTTTTGTTCTTCCAAATCGCCTCTTTGCATAGATGTGTATCATTCATTGGTTGCAGAGGTTTCAGGTTGAAGAGATCATTTCAGTGTGGCCATGGGAACAGTGCTTGAAATGAGTTAAATGTTCGAGTTTTCATTCTGAGAGAACAAATCTTAGTCTTCAGTTATCAGAGTTGCTATAAATAATGACAGGAAGTTTTATTTTATACTGGAAGAATAAAAAAAAGAGGTGGGGGTTTTAATTTTTTTTTTTTTTTTTAGTTTTCTACTTCTTATCATGACAATTTCCATAGTACTAAAGGAGCAAAGGACAGTCATGGGAAAGACTTAATCAGATAACCAAAAAACACAACTTAGCTAATTTCCCAAAGTAAAGGCTTGAGTAAATTGTGAGCATGCATGGAAGGCCAGCAAACTCGCATTCCTTCACACTGAAGTTGCTTTAGAGCCAGAAGGCTGCTGCCTCACCATCTATTCTGCAGTAAAGTTCTTGGTTTTATTCTGATTTTAATGAAGTGACCGATTTTTACACATTTGACAGACCTAAGAAATTTGCCATATCTGTACTGGAAAAACCACCAGCTTTTAGAACTCACTGACTTTTTGAGGGCTTCGATTTGTAACTGTAATGTTGCAGCAACAGGAATTGATTTCAATTACCTCCTTGTGTGAGCTGGTTCTCATTGGGAGAAGGAAATAACAGGAGCAGTTGGCCGAGTTCCCAGCTGTCACCCGCTAAATCTATGTCTCAGTTGTTGGTTTGTGCTTCACCAAATCATCTGTAATCCCCCTGCTCTGGCATGTGCATCCTGCCGTGCCCACACTTAAGGGCTAAAAACCTCCAGCAGCACAGTTGTTGAGCCCCATCAATATACAGGGAAGGTTTTATAAATTCCCCAGAGATGAGTTCTTCACAAAAAATAACTTATAAAAATAAAAAATGGATGTCTTCAGAAGCTGACAGATGAGAGGAGTTGCACGTGTGATGTTATTTAGTTCTTTTCTGGGTTGCAATTTAAAGTTCAATTGATTTTGTGCTGCCCCTGTGTTATACATGGTTTGACTGTCATTTTTGCCTTGAAATTGCAGGTTGCAGGATGGAAATCAGAGAAAGGTGCCCTTTAGTTGGCATTCATGTTCCATGTGATATCTGAGGCGACTCACTCCATCTTGTTGAGATGGGCTAAGAAACAATACCGAGAAAACAGTACCTTGGGGTGTTTTTTTAAAAAATTCTTCTCACAATAGATGCATTTTTTAAGCTTCCTGAACATACAGCAAGACAAAACTGATTATACTCAAGTTCACTCTTAAAAGTGCCTTCTAACTGGGAGTGTGGAAGAATGTTTGTGAGTCTATTGTACTGCAGGGAACAAGTGGGAATCGCTTAGTCCAGCTGTTAGACCTCTTAGATATTCAGATTAGCTGTGAAGGGATTTTCTTGTTCTCTTTGTAATTAGATGGCCGAGGAACTAGGCGCTGAAAACCGGTGGCATAGTTTAGGTAGAGGCATTTGAGTGCCTGCATTTTCAGTGATAAGAAAGGCCTGGCTTGTCCCCATTATTTAGGGGGAAGGGTGGTATGAAAGCAGAAACATCCACATGTGAAGGGGAAGGAAACAATCGAGATGTAACTCCTTGGTGACAGGAAAGCTGTATATCCAACTGCAGAGTTCTGGAATTGTTGGTCTGGAGACCAAGGTTTTTAAATGTTTTGGTGATGAAAACATTATGCACTATATTCATGCAGAATAAAGAATGTAAAAAATGCTTCATAGGCATTGTCTCAGCACACAGAAATGTCCTGCGTGGAGAATGCATTTTTGAACGCAAAGAGATGTAGAAAATGACACAGAATTTAGCTCATGTCTCCTTAGATAAACTAAACTGATGGTGCTGTGATAAGGTCAGGACTGGTGACAAGAAGCATCATTGTGGAGTTGAGTGTTTGACACAATAGGAGGCTCAGCCTGGATTGGAGGGGGAGTTGGAAGAGCAGGATTGGAGGAAGCCTTAGGCCAGAGAAGAGAGCGCTTGAACCATTTCATTGCCTGTTCTGGGTCCAGTTGTAGTCACTTCACTACACGGATAATTAAATTTAACTGTACTGATGACACTGAGTTTGGTTATCATTGCCATGGGAGAGTGAGAGGATGGGGCAGTTGCAAAGAAATAACTGAGTATAGGGGAATGGAAATTGGATATTCCACAGTCCACACCTGGAGAGCAGAAACAAATCCACCATGAGAAGGTCATGGTTGGGCAGTCGTGATGGAGAAGGAGCCTCTGTGCAGCTCAGCTGCCACAGGACTGAGCTGTGATGTGACACAGCTGTGAAAAAGGCAAATGGGGGCAGTGCTTTGGGGGAAATTCCTGTTCTTTTGGCTACGTGTTGATGTCTGTACACTGCCTGTGAGATGTTATCTGGGGTAGCATGTGTAATTCTGTAATTTTCGTTTGGGATAAGTATACTCAGTAAAGACAGAACAAAGCCACTGGGGAGACTGAGTGTGCAGACTGTGAAAGTTTCAGTTTGCAAGTAGGAGAGTGTGTCCCAGAGGTTTCTTCAGGGGGATAGAAATCTTCAGATACTGAACTCGATGATCTTGGAGGTTTTTTAGATTAAAAGATTTTGTGATCCTGATACAAAAGAGCAGCATTGACAGAAGAACAAATAGGTCTAAACTGATGATAGATAAATTCAGACTGAAAATGGAGAGGGAAGTGATGAATGTGAAAAAGTGCAGGAAGGCCCTGGATAGACTCTTATGAGTCATGTGTGCCAGGAGACCTGACTGCTTTGACCTGAAGAGTCGGAGAGGTGGCATGAGCTCAGTGACAACCAGGCAGCTCGAACTCCTCATTCCTCTTTTGCTAGTTTTGTAAAACCCATGCTGAACCAATTCAATGAGCCCATGGAGCAGTCCACAAGCCAATGAGTTCATGTTGCAGGACTTCCATGCTCTTTCAAAATAACTGGGAGCTATTTGCTGTAGTATATTGGTTGCCGAGCAGCACTAGAGATGCTGCACTACCATAGCTGGCAATGGAATTTCTGTCAGCAGGGTCTGCAGCAGGAAGGGAGCAGGTGGAGCAGCCAGAGCCCACATTTACCCACATTTTCACCCCCAGAGCCAGCCCAGCCTCAGCGAGGAGAAGTCCAAGAAGCTGAAGAGGCGGCCGCAGATGAAGCGCAGGTCGCAGGCGGAGGTGATGAAGGAGCGGGAGGACGAGTGTTTCAGCTGCGGGGACGGAGGGCAGCTGGTGTCCTGTAAGAAGTCAGGCTGCCCCAAGGTGTACCACGCAGACTGCCTCAACCTGACCAAGAGACCTGCAGGTCAGTGCTCTGCACAGCTGGGCTCTGCTTGGCTCACAGTGTTGGCTCTGGGTGTCCTGGGTGCTGCTCACAACCTTGCACTCTATTCACAGCATCTTGACGTTTAGAGAAATCTGTCTGACTTGAACAGATCTTGTTGCCCAAACAACCCAGCCCTGGTTTGCACCCCAGTGTGACTGCAAAAAGGTCAAAGAGTTGCTGAAGTCCTTCTGTTACTGGTCCTGATGACCAGTCCTGAGCTGGTCGTTGCCTAAGAGATGGGGCTTGTGAACTGACCCCATTTTTGGGACCTGGCAGAGCATAATGCAAACAATAGCTGAGGTATTGATCATCATACTGGCTGTTTTCCCAAAGTTGAAGACAGCTGTGAGTTGAACACTGAGAAGAAGCACTGCTGGAAAATAGGAGTTAAAAAAGAATCTCTTAAATGTCTGAATAGCCATCAGTTCATACCTAAGAGAGGAGTACCAAAGCATATTCTAGTTTGTGGTGAAATGAGGGCAAAAATTTGAAATTAAAAAATACTCAAAAAGTACAGTCTGACCTCCAGCCTGTTCCCCTGCTTTCCATTTGCAAAGTTTCTCTTAACAGCCTGACTTAAAAACACAAAGGATTGCCTGCTCTCAGATACGCTTTTTTTTTACATGGAAGATTGTTGTCTCAGTCCTTTTCCGCCTTATACAAACATAGCCTCAAGTTTTTATTCTTGATCTACTCTGGACTGTGTCCCACTTGCCTACACATTTCTTTAAAACTGGAAACAAGTATTTTAACAGCATTGCAGCCAAGGCCTTGCTTACTCTGACAGAAAAGGATAATTATATTTTGTTTTTTACATAAAATTTATTAGGAAATTAAGTTTTACTTGTTTTGCAAAAATAACTTATATTGATGTGATGTTGGTTGTTTGCTTTATCCTTCTTGAGTTTTCATCTTGATCCTTTTCTCATACTTATTTCTTTCTCTTGCAATCCTGTTTTGCACCTATCTTTATTTAATTACAGCTTGTTGGTGCAAGAGCATTTGTCCAGTTTAAATTCTGAGCCTGTGCAGCTGGATTTTTGCAGGCCCTTACAGGCACCATGTTATCTATCTATATCTGTAGAGTATTTGCTGTTCTGCTTTCAGAAATTTAAATTATTGTACAGGATAAAATACACTCCTGAAGGATGTAATTTGAAATGCCTCCTCAGTTTGCCACAAGACCATTAATAACTGTTTTCTGAGAATGATTTTCAGTCAGTTGTAGCAATTTTACTCTTTTTACACATAGGCAGTGATTTTCATAGCCTGCTCCTCAGAGTGTCATTGAGGACATGAAAGGTTCTGCACTTTCTGCTTCAGATGTTTCCTCTGCCGTGGGCATTGCTGTCAAGTAATTGGAATTTCCTGCTTGTTTGCATGTTTGCTAATTGTGTGATCCTACTTCCAAGAGCTCCAGGCTGTCCCTGGAGAGGATGCTTATTCATTAGACCTTTTTATCCTGTCAAAGACCATCAGAGGGATTTGATAGGATTTATCCTTCCTGCAACAAACTAGCAAGTTTTGACTTTCTTTATTTTCAGTCTGTACAAATGACCTCTATAAGGATGGTCCCAAGGTCTTTGCAGTGGCCCAGTGTTGTGTGGCTCTCTGGGCTGCTGCTGGTGCAGGGGCAGCAGTGACAGCCTGTGCTGCAGCACCGTGAGCCAGGAGCAGGGGAGACCATGGGAAGTGTTAAACATCCTCACTTGGAAAAAAATGCTGAAAAACTGGAAAAGACACAGAAGAGCAGTGTGCATATTTTGAGACTGCAACAGAAGCCTTGGACTGGCTTCAAAGGAGGGGAAGAACTTACTACGTGTTGCCTTCAACCCCAGGGGAGAAGCAGCGTGAGAGAGGAGAGTGGAGAGCTGCTGTTGCACAAGTCCAGGGAGCAGTGCCCACAGCTGCTCAGTGCTGTGCTGCAGGAACCAGCCCCCCTGGAAGGGAGCTGGCAGCCACAGCCACAGGTCTGTGGGTTTGGTTCAGGCAGGCTGGGCAGTGCTCTGGCCTGGCTGGTGTTCATGGTTGCCCTCTGGCTCAGAGCTCTGTGCCAAGGCTGCACTGCAAGGAGCTGCTACCCACAGTGAGGCAGGGAGCAGGAGAGATGGGGGATGTGGCGTCCTGGGGGAGCACAGAGGCAGGAAAAACATCCTTACTCATCCTGTGGTGAGAGATGAGGAACTCAGTGTGTGCCTGGTTGTGTCCATGAACTGGAAGCATTTGGTAGAGCCAGCCACAGCCTTAGCTGAGGGAGCAGGAGGCTGAGCCAGTGAGGTCATGTACAAGTGAGAAAAGCAGCAATCTCTGAAGTGTAATGTTGTGTTTTGCCTGCTGGTGGTATTGGTACTGATGGGTCAATAGGATTGCTGTGAAGATGGAGCTGCTGGGGGAGCAGCTTTGTTTTATCATGGCCAAACATGGCCAGAGGTTAAGGATGTGCCTTTGGGTTCAGAGACAATAGAAACTTAGCCCTTGTGATCACTGCTCTCTCACTTCTTCTTTCTGAAAAACAGGAAGGGAGGTTCTTGACCCAGAATTAAAAGATTAATCTGACATGTTTGCTTAAAAAGTCCTTTGGGTGCTGTGCACAGATAACCACTGCTGTTTTCTATGAAAATCAGAGCTACAGAGATGTGCAAGCTGGGGATGTCTGCTCCTGTCTGAACACTCTGTTGGTTAGTGCTGTGCTGGAGCCAGATGGACTTTTGGTCTGAGCTGGGTCATTATTACCATTGCCCTTGCTGTTTCTGAGAATGCAGATTCGTGTTAACTGCCTGTCAAGCTAAGGCAGAAACTGAAGAGGACGTGAAGAGTTGTATGTGGGTATTACAGGAGTGTTCTCACTTTCCCCTGAACTCCCTTTGCAGCAGGCCTTTGTCTCTTGCCCTTGTCCCACTCCTCAGGTGTGTCTTTTCTCCCGTGTCTGTGCTGCAGGGAAGTGGGAGTGCCCATGGCATCAGTGTGACGTGTGTGGTAAGGAAGCGGCTTCGTTCTGTGAGATGTGCCCCAGGTCCTTCTGCAAGCAGCACCGGGAAGGAATGCTCTTCATCTCCAAGCTGGATGGACGATTGTGCTGTACAGAGCATGATCCATGCGGGCCTCACCCTCTAGAGCCAGGAGAAATCCGTGAGTATGCGCCTCCCATAGAGGGCCTGACTAACAGCGAGGACACCCAGCCACCCGAGCAGCTGCCTGCAGACACAGAGGCAGAGACAGAGGCAGACACTGACTTGAGTGTTCAGCCCCCGGACAGCCTACCTCAGTCTGTGGCCCTCAGACTGCAGTCACCAGAAAAGCCCCCTGCTACCCTAGCGCTGAGGCTGCCTTCTTCAGACAAGCCCCCCACCACCCTTGCCCTGAGGCTGCAGCCATCAAACAAGCCCCCCACCACCCTGGCCCTCAGGCTACCTTCACCAGACAAACCGCCTGCCACCCTGGCTCTGAGACTGCCACCGTCAAATAAACCCCCTGCCACCTTGTCACTGAGGCTGAAGCCATCCAACAAACCCTCCACCACCCTTTCACTCCGGCTTCAGCCTTCGGACAAGCCTCCCACCACCCTGTCGCTTCGCCTGCAGCCATCAGACAAGCCCCAGGCTGCCCTGTCCCTGAGGCTGCAGTCGGAGAAGCAGCCCATCATCGTAGCTCTGCGGCCTCAGCAGCCTGACAAACCTCCCAGCAACGCGGTGCTGTGGCCCCTGGATGAGTCCTCCGGTGACGCCTCCCAGTCTCAGCTGCAGAGCAAAACCCCTCCGGGATCACCACGGTCCCCGCTGGATGAGTCACTTGTTACTGCTGGTGACCTGCAGCTCCAGCTGGCAGATGAGACTCCTGAGGCCCCCGAGGTTTTGGAGTTATCGGACAAGTCCCTCACTGATAGCAGGGCCCAGCAGCCCGAGCTGCTGGATGAGTTCCCCGTGAAATGCCTGCATCCTCCACTGTCTGACAGGCTCCTCACCACGGTGGGGATGCTGCAGCCCCAGGCAGAGGAGGAGCCTCCTGAGGTCGATCAGCTCCAGCTGCTGGACGGCTCCTCTGCCCAGAGTCCACAGCCACAGGCTGTGGAAGAGGCTTCCAGCTCTGTGGTGCCACAAGTCCCAGCGCTGGAGATGGCTTCCAGTCCTGAGGTGCTGTGGTCTGATCCCGTTGAAAAAGTCCCAGACTCCCCGGTCTCACAGATCCTGCCCTCAGAGAAGGCTCCTGGATCAGCAGTACCACAGTCCCTGCCTCTAGAACAGGCTTCCTTCTCTGGGGCAGTGCAGGTCCCTGACACAGAGAAGTCTCCCAGCTCTGGGTCACCCCATCCCCTGCCTCCAGAGAAGGCTGCTGGTTCAGGCATGCCTCAGATCCTGCCCACAGAGAAGGCTCCCAGCTTAGCATTGCCGTGGCCCCACTCTCCGGAGAAGGCCCCTGGCTCCCGGTCACCACATGTCCTGCCCACGGAGAAGGGTCTCAGCTCAGGGGCCCTTCGGATCCCGCTCACACAGAAATCTCTCTCCCCTGGGGTGCTGCGACCCCTTCCTCCAGAGAAGGCTGCTGACTCCGGGGCCCTGCGGGTTCTTCCTTTGGAAAAGGCTCTCAGCTCCGGGGTGTCTCGGCCTCAGCTCTTGGAGAGGCCTCTGGCTCTCACATCCCCGTGGCCTCAGGCATCAGATAAGCTGGCTGCTGCTGTGGCTCCTCGGCCTCAAGCCTTGGACAAACCTCTCACTGCATCAGCCCCGAGGCTGTTGCTGTCGGAGAAGGCGCTGCGTCCCGTCGACCAGAACGCTCAGCTGAAGGAGAGAGGAGCCCCAGCCATGGAGCTGAGTCCCCAGCAGAAAGAGAGGACCCTGTTAGCTGGGGAGCAAATCTCTTGGTCTGCTGGGAAGGTGGTGACACACGCTGGACAAGTACCTTGGCCTGCGGAGAAACTGCAGACGCATGAGCAAAGCCACTGGTCCACCACGAAAGCCGTGACGCCTGCGGAGCAGCCTTCCCGGACAGCAGAGAAACTACCAGAGCCAACCCTTCAGCCCAGCTGGGAAGTGGCCTCAGCCCCCTCGGAGCAGACCCCGTGGACATCAGAGAGATTGTGTGCGTTCGAGCAGACCCCTCGGCCAGCCAGGGAAGCGCCGGTGCCCCCGGAGCAGATGCAGTGGCTTGTCACGAACCTTCAGACAATTGATCAGATTGCTTGGCTGGGTGGAAAAGCACAGACTCCTCGGGGGCAGGACCCTTTGCCTGAACAGAACACAGCGCTAGCCCGTAACCAGGATTCTGTCTGTCGTGAGTTGGCTGACTCAGAGCCAAAGTGAGGTTGGTGAATATGGGAGGCAGGTTTCAGTCATTTAATGTTTAGGGAGGGGGAATCTTTGTTTTGTTTTTTATTATTCACTTCCCTGAGCCCAGCCCCTAACCCATGCACATCCCATCCATATTCTCTTGTGACATGAGCAAGGACATTCTCTTAAATCTGAGTCTGGCTCAGCCAAAGGGAGAGAGCATCTGTGACCTTTTCCTCTTCCTTTAACAAATGGTAAAGCTGAAATAAAGAGTCCACTCTGGGTAAAAATCTCCAATTCCATTGAAATGGTCACATTACTGATCCAGCACGTTCAAGCTCCAGGTTTGATTCCTAGGTGGGTTTCCAGGCACAGCCACAGGGGCCTTTGCATTTGTTACTACATTTAAACAAAGTGGATCAGTCAGGCTGCCCTGGCACTGGAGATGTTTCAGGGATCACTGGTGAGCAGTCAGATGTGTGTCCTTGCCAGATTCCAGAAGCAGGGAAGGGATTTTATGCCACCTGCCCAGGTCTCTGTCCCTGCAGGGCGTTGCTTTATGAGGTTTGTCCGTGTGTTCACTGGGACGTGCTGTGTGTGTGGTTTGCTCAAGGACAGGGTTTGTCTCCGGTGAGATGGGAGAGGAGCTCCTGCACTCGCTCAGTGCAGTTTTCTCCAGCAATAGGCAGTATCCATTCAGGCTCCTTTTTGACAGAGCTGCGACTGGCCAGGCCCAAGAAGTGGGAAATCTGGAGGAAGTCAGGGAAAAGAGAAACCTTGGAAGAAGTCATCTGGCAGTCTTTTTATTGTCGTGTCTTAATCCTTTAGCACAGGACACGCGGAGTGTTTTCCTGCACTTGACAGCGTAGTGACCCATAAAGCAGCAATAGCAGAGCAGAGTGGGTTCCTGGAGGTGCTGAGCACTGCCCTGCCAAGGGGGCAGTGCTCCCTTTCAAATTTCCATCCAGGCTCTTCTAGACCTCTGTTGTCAGCGTGAGCCAGCGAACTGAGCAGTCCTTTCTCCCTTTGCCTCAGATGTGTTCAGAACGTGTTCCCATCACACCTGGTGTTTCCAGCAGCAAGCCAAGCCTGTCCTGCTCGCTGCACAGCGCAGAGGCAAGGGTGCCATAGCTGGATCGGGACCCATCTCAACACCTTCCCCTTGTGTAGCTTCTGGCTTAACTCTTCTACAACCAAAGGAGACTTGAATTAACTGGACTGTGTTGGTGTGCATGTGTGTGTGCATTGTGTGCGTCCATCCAACTGAATTGTAGTTCTCACACTGGAACACGGCGGGCTCCAGCAGCTGGCTGGCTTTCTTTTCTCCTCTTCTCCCTTTTACAGTGAAGGCAGTGTTAAATACCTGGTGGGCTTCGGGCTGGTGTCCAGACCAGCCCTGCTGAAAGCTGTTCACTCAAGCGTTGAGGCAGAAGCTGGCTTGGCTGTGGTGCTCGTGGGGCAGGCAGTAGAGTCCCAGGGACCTGCAGCATCTCGTGACCAGCGGCACCCTCACAGGCAGGAGGAGGACAGATCTCCTTCAGTGGCACTGCCTGGCCTGGATAGGGTTGGTGTCCTGCCAAGGAAACACTGCTGACCAGCTTTTTCCCACTCTCACAACACATTACCTCTGTAATTACCTGAGCTCCACCGATCTGGGGCCGCAGCCTCGGATCTCCGTGCCGCCGCCAGAGCCTTGCGCAGCTCCAGTGTGTGTATCCTCCTTCTCCTTCCAGGCAGATCCGCAGGCCCCTTCCCGGGAAGGGAGAGTTCAGCCCGTGCTGACCTCCCTCCTCTGACATGGGAGCAGGTCCTTGTTCCCACCTGGCTTGCAAGTGCCTGCTGCTCCCAGAGCAGAGGGTCTTGAGCTTTGCAGTTTTCTATGAAGGGAGGCAAACACCTGTACCAAGACAAATCCCAATCCGTTCTCCTTTCCTGATGTGCGCACCCCGAGACAACGTCCTGCTGTAAAGGCTGGGTGTGCTGGGCACAAGGGGACATTACCAGTGCTATGGTGCATCTCTTCTCTAGTCCAAATCATTTCAGATCCTTCGTAGAATAGCTCACGACTTGGAAAAGCTTTATAGCTTATGGAAACTTCCTTGTTTAATGTTGTTTTTTTTCCGGGAAGACTGGCAGGTCAGTTCCTGCTTGCTGCTGAAACTAGAGAAATGCAAGCAGCTTGCATTTCTGCGTGACTCCTCCACAAAGGGCATCAGGACAACTCAGATCCATTGAGAGAGATTACCTTAAGGGCATTCATTAAGGTTTTAAAACAAAAATTTTTAAAAAATTATGACGTTCAGTATATTAAGTATTTATCATGTGTGAGAAGGAAAATAAATCTTGAATTTACATTTATAAGCCTTCCCATGAGCTGGACTTAGTCATGTAGATTGTGTAAGTAGGGTTTCCTCAGTGCCAGTGCCCAGCTAGCTCCTGCTGTAACCAGAGAGGTCTCTGCACTGCTCTGTCCACCTCCGCTTCGCATTGTCACGTGTTAACTAGTTATTTGTTTCATGAAAAAATAAACTGTGAATATTTTTGGTGCAGGCTTTTTTAAATCTGTAAAATGGAGAAGTTCTCAGTGAATTCTCACAAGAGCAGGTTTGAAAAAAAATCACTTCTATAAATCGCGGGCTCACGTAGCAGGGTGAGGCTCACGGCAGCAGCCGCCTTTCACGCCAGCAGGTGCTTACCCAAAAGCTTGTTTGGAACAGTGAACGTGGATTAAACCATTGCATGGCATTTCCCACAGCCTACTTTGTTGCAGCTACTGTACACTGTCTCTCTTCTTCTCTCCCTTTTCCACAAGGATCCGGGTTTCAGGCTTGCTACCTTACAGCTACCGTTGGAAAGTTGAGTTCAGCATAGTTAGGAGGCTGCTTGGCAAAACTGGTGCTGAGGAACATCATTGAAGGAGGAAGCCAGGAAGCTGCTCTTCCCTCTTTGCCATCACTGGAGCTCTGGGTGATGCTCTGTCAGATCAGGTGGGCTCTACAGAGGGAGTAGTTGTGCTTTTTGGAGTCTCTGGGCTGTTCTGGGTCACACAGACTAGGCCTGACCAGCTGTAGAGAGAGGTCTCAGCAGCCCTCCCCTTGTCCAGCCTGCCCTCATCAGGGAGCATGAGCTGGGGAACAGCCTCAGGCAGCAAAACCCTTGAGAAGGAAATGTGGGCATGTTCTGTACTAAAGGTTACTCACTGTGGTGGCAGCTGGCAGCACTGCTTGGAAGAGGAGAGGGACATGTCTGTGTTAAAACAGTTGGGTTTGTTTGCTGCCTTCAGAATTCAGCCACTTTGAATCACAGAGGATTTTAAAAGTAGAGGGTAGAGGCAAAATAACACATCTGTGGGAGAGGCACTTCTGCAGCCTCATGTTGGGCTCAGACCTGTGCAACAGCTTCATGCCAAGGCTGTGATGCTCTCTTGCTGTGTTGGAGGGATCCAGTCACCTGATCATTTAGTCCTGGGTCAGCCCTAATTGCACCTAAGGTGGGTGAGAGGTGACTCCTGTGTTGATTCACTGGTGTGGAGCACTGTAGAAGCAGAATCAAGGGTGTAATTACTTCTGTTCCTTCTCTGATGTCCCACAGTGGCTCCCAGGAATTTTCCCGACTCATTCCTGGTAGGAATGGCTCCTTCTTCCATTTCTGAAGGGAATGCAGGCTCTGCTCCTATATGAACACTTTGCTGGTCAACATCCCTGCTGCCAGAATTACTGCTGCCCCTGCTGAGAGCAGTGGGCTGGAGTCAGCAGCTGTGGCCTCCACCCACTGCAGGACCCACTTCAGTGTTGATTCCCACTGTGGGCAGGAGAGTCCCAGGTGCTCTTTGGTGACAGAGGAGCCCTGGTGAGGGATCACAGCATGGTCAGGGCCTTGTGTCCCCTCGGGATGAGGGTTGCAGAGGAGGAGCCACCACAGGAGCTGTGGGATGTGTGGGCAAGAGGGGAGCAGGCACAGGCTGCTGTTCTGTGGGGCTTGTCCCATCTTCCCCAGTGCCCGCTGTCTGCCAGGGCTCTGGTGAATGTAGCAGAAGAGTTATCACTGTAAGGAATAATCACATCACCTACTGCATGTCTCCAGATGCAAATTAGCACATGGTAGCTTGCTTATTGCTTAAAGTTAAAGTTTTCCTATTTAACAAAAAAAAAAAAAGCTCCACAGGAACTAGAGTCACTTGAATACACAAAGCATCTGGGTGGTACCATGGGAGCATGGGTTAATTCAGGGTTAAACCCCTGCAGGCAGAGGCTCTGAAGGTGTGGTTGGTGTTAAAATTTGGGAGATAAGAGAGATGGTTGAATATAAAGGACATTAAAGAACTAAGGTGAGATTTCACATTTGCTAGAAAAGCTTCAGATTAGTTCACAGAGAAAGAAAAATAGAAGACAAAGAAAAAGCAACCCTTACCTTGATGCTCTTGGCAGTGTGTTAGCCCTGAGCTTGCTGTTGATGTGCCCAGCTCCTGTTGGGACACCACAGCCAGTGTTGTGACAGGGCAGGGGGAGTTAGAAAAACTTCAGACCTTTGACACCTTCTGTTTATTTTCAGCCTTAACTTCTGATTTTGCTTGGTGTTTGGAATAACCATAATGTAACCTGCTTGTAATGTGCTTTGCCCTAAATTACTGATGAGGCTTTTGGCCTTTGCTAGCCAGTGAGTGTTAAAGCAAAGTGGAAAATCGTGCAGCTACTCTGAAAGTATGGGGGGGATGCTGTGTTTGATCTCCCAGGCTTTGCCCGTGCTAATTACCCACCCTCCTGTTATAGTGATAACTCTGATGGTGGCATTTGCAGCCAAGGCTGCTCCTCTGGCAGCAGCAAGCTGGGCTGATGGGTGCTTGGGGCTCCCAGGACCTGCTACATGGGACACTGGAACTTGGGGACTGCTCCTGCTTTGCTTCAGCAGGAGTCTCACCTGTGGGGTGGCAGTGCCCTTGCTTAGCAGGAGAGAACGCAAGATTCCTGCTCCAGGTCCTACAAAAATGATGTAAGCAAAGTTTGGTGCCGCGGGACGAGGACAGATTGTGTGAGCTGGGGCTGGAGGAGCAGCAGTGATGGACAGTCCCTACAGCACTGAATCTACCTCCTAGGGAAATCTGAGAAATGGGTGTTGCTATGGCCTATTTCAAGGTAAAGTTTTAATCAAGTTTGCCCTTGGCAAAGCCTTTGGGCTATTGTGGTGCTATTGTAAACTGTTGGCAGCTTAGCACAGTAGGGCTGGACTCACTCCTGGCCCGAGGGCTGGGGCTTCTTGGCCAGCTGATCCCATCCCCCTGGAGCTGGGGTCAAGCTTCAGCACGTGTAACTTAAACAGGACAAGGAGTGACTCGGTTCCTTCAGTTTATGGTGGTTTTAGAATCAAACCAGTGTGTCACTGAGCCCCGTGGGGAGCCCGTGGAGCCACGTGAAGCAGGCAGGCATCCGCTACTGCATGTTCTTCGTGTCCGTTTGGTACTGAGCTGGTTTCAGTTTTTTTTTTCTTTTTCTGATGTTTCCGAGTTGTTGACTTCAAGGAACTGGGTTTTGTGTATTTTTTTAGACACTGGGAACTTGTTAAAAGCAGCACGCACTGGGAGGCTCAAGGTGGAGCCTGGCTGGAACTGAGGGTGGCCCCGGCTGGAGTGGGTGGGAGGTGAGATGTGTTGGCAGCATCAGGAGCAGGCAGGGAGTGGTTCTCCATGCGAGGGGCCATGGAAGCCTTTCAGCAGTGGCATTCCCAGCCCTGCATATCCATGGTGCTGAGCTCACTGCCCCACCAGCCTGTCTGCCCCCCACACTGATTCTGTTGAGCACCAGGCCTCGCTTTTAATGTCCCCTGCCACCCCCCAGCACTGTGTGCTCATAGCTGGGTCCTGGCTGCCAGCTGGCGGAGGGTTTTGGGCAGTTTTGCCCACTGCCCCAATCTCACTGCCCGGGGACTTGGAGGGCCACTCATGGCAGCAGTGGAAGTTGTGCTGGAGCTGAGTGAGAGGTTTGTTCATGGGAGGAACCTTGGTGTGAGCAGCCCCACGCTGCCTTCCTTCCCCTCTGAGGTCTGCTGCCTGCAGGGTCCTGTCCTGCAGGCTCAGGCAGAGGGAAACACATCAGGAGTCAAGGATTCCAGCCAAGGCAGGGGCCAGTGCCAGAGCACTGCAGGGGGACAAGAGGGTGCTCAGCCCTGGCCAGGAGTCGTCTGTCAGTTGTAAGAAGGAATGCCAGAGCAGGTGAGAGAAAACTACATATTTCCAGCATGTATATCATTTTTAGAAGAGGGAGAGGGGAGAGTCTTGGACCATTGATTAATTTCATTTTGCTCCCCTTAGACTGTTGGCTGTGTATGTGAAACTTATAATGAAAAGAGGGTTGCCCTGCCCAGGTGCTCCCAGAACATGTACTGTAATTCTTTGTATATAGAAGAAAAATTACTGTAAAGTAAAGTTTAACTTTACTCTCGATGTCCTCTTGTGGTTTGTCTTGCTGAGTGGGGGGAGGCAGGGAAGGGAGAGCCCCGACAGCCTCACGTGCAGGGGTACGGCTCAGACCACAACGCGTTTTATTTACATTGTACACCTCAAGAGAAGGCTTAAATAAATCTGCAAAGAATCGAGCATCTCTGAGAGAATAAGTTACTGGCCACCACTGGGCCGCCACAGCTGCCACAAACGCCACAGGTGGCAGGAAGGGGGTCCCCAGGGTGACAGTCCATGATTCCAGCACTGCAGGGCAGCCCTGTGCTGCCCTGTGCCAGGAGAGCAGTCCTGTGGGCTGTGCTGCAGACAGGCCCAAACAGCTAAAACACAGCAGGTAAAAAACAGAGGAGTCCGACGTGCGCCAGCTGCCCCGGCAGCAGCAGCAGCAGCAATTCCCTTTTGGCACAGGGGCTCAGTGGTGGCAGCAGCTGTAGAAGTAGGGACCGTTCCTCTGGGTCAGATTGACACCCTTGTCCTCTGGAAGAGAGCAGGAGCAGCAGGCTGCTGGCACATCCACACCACCAAAGCTGCTGGTCCCAGGTGTGGGCCCTGGCAGGTCCCTGGGGAGGGTTTGGTGCCCCGTGGAGAAGTGGCGAGGTTCAGAGTCATGGCCATGCTCATGGTTGTGGCACGGCCCAGGGCAGGAGGCACCGTCAGGCTGAGCGTGCCTGGGCAGGCGTGGTGAGAGCTGAGCCCGTCCTGCAGCCCAGCAAGGCTTCTGCAGCCCAGCAAGGCTCCTGCAGCCCAGCAAGGCTCCTGGCTCCCAGCTGCCACAGGCCACCACGAGCCAGCTGCGTGGATGTGCTGAGCCTGGCCTGAGCAGGCGTGAGGATGCTGTGATGGAACTCAAACTCCAAGAGACAATCCCTGGCACGGAGCCACAGCAGCCCCAAGGGAAGCCCTGGCAGACCCCCAGAGCTCATGCTCTGCACCCTCTCTAGAGGCACAGGAAAGGGTGCCTGGGGAGGGACAGGGCCTGCCTACTCACCTGTCATCACCTGGAAGGCAGAGAAATTGATGTAGTCCTCAGCCACCTTTTGGAACAGCTCATCTAGGAGTAGAGGAGGTGTGGGAGGTGTGGGTGCCCCCTGCCAGGCGGAGCCCCCAGCCCTGCTCAGCCTGGACATGGTCCCAGTAAGGAGCTACTCACCCACGCTCTGGCCCGTTTTACTGGAGGTCTCAAAGTGGTCTGCTTTGATTTCTGAAACGAAGGCCCAGGTTGGCACTTGCTGCAGGTGCTCCACGGGTTTGTCTGCCCCCAGAGTCACCCCTTGGGCACAGCTGCTGACACCAGGCTGGCAGGAACCCAGGGCAGGGCTCCCGGCCCCTTGGCCCAGCTGGCCATGTGCCTGCCCATGTCAGGACACGCTGTGCCCAGGGAGGTCCCTGGCAGAGCCAGCAGATCTGCTGTGGGTCCACAGCAAGGGCAGAGCTCCTTGTGTGGAAGGAGCAGCTCAATCCTCCCTCACTCCCCACCCACTCAATGCTCCTGAGCCCGGGCAGAGCCAGCACCGGCCGTACCGTCAGCGTAGTCCTGCACATCGTGGAAGTCAACGCCCCTCTTCCTCCTGTCCTCCTCCAGAAGGTCGCTCTTGGTGCCGCACAGGTAGATCCGGCAGCCCTGTGGCAGGAAAAGGGTTGGGAGAGGGCCGTGCCCATCCTTGTCCTTTGGTGAGGCTTCACAGCCCCCTGGCCCCGCGTACCTCCTCACAGTTCTGCAGCTCGTTCACCCAGAACTTGGCTCGCTGGAAACTGCCACTGTCGGTGAGATCTGGGGAGAGGAATTGGGCTGCTGGCACCGCTCCTCAGTGCCCGACCCACTGGTGTCACCCCCACCCCGGCCCGGGACCTCTGCAGGCGCCGGCTCCTTCCCTTCCCCTCCTCCGTGCCCTCACCGTAGCAAACCACGGCAGCCCGGGCTCCCCGGTAGTAGATGCGGCTCATGGCCTCATAGCGCTCCGAGCCCGCCGTGTCCTGCGGGCGACAGGGAAGCGCTCGGCAGGTGACAAAGGGTCCGAGGGTCTCAGGGGTCCCTCAGCACCCTCAGGGGGTAGCCAGGGATGTCAGCGGGGCG
Source organism: Cisticola juncidis (assembly GCA_013400215.1). Classification (NCBI taxonomy): domain Eukaryota; kingdom Metazoa; phylum Chordata; class Aves; order Passeriformes; family Cisticolidae; genus Cisticola; species Cisticola juncidis. The sequence continues at coordinate 54,864 of VXBR01012137.1, read as the reverse complement.
CTGGCGCAGCCCTCGCCCCTGCACTCACCCAGATGCCCAGGGTCACTGTCTGGTCCCCCACGGTCATCACCTTGGCCACAAAAGCGGCTCCGATCGTCTGGAAGCGAAGCAAGAGGAGTGGGAATCAGACCGGAGATGCGGGGGCATCTGGCCCGCGAACACGGTGGGAACCAGCGCAGGGACACGGGGGAATTCATCCCGGGGCTGGAAAGGAGGGGACCGACCGGGAGGGATGTGGCGGGTCCCAGCCCGGACAAGGCTGGGAACGCCGTCCCAGAGACGTGGGCGGCAGCATCCCGGGGACACGGCGCGGAACCGCGGTGACCACGGGCAAGA